>PVIY010016617.1:0-51266 GCA_004026745.1 Myrmecophaga tridactyla
CCTAGTCTTGTTGCTGCGGACATAAGCCAAGGGTATGTGAACCTCATCTGTTGCCAATTACATCTGCAGTCAGCTAGGAGGCGTGTCTGCTGCAATGAGTGACGTTTGGCTTAATTGGCTGGTGCTTAAATGAGAGAATGCAACGTAGCACAGCCTAAGCAGCTCGGCATTCCTCGTCTCAGCACTAGCAGCTCAGCCCAGGCCTTTGGAGATGGAGGAAGAAGTCACCCCGGGGAAAGCTGTTGGAACCCAGGGGCCTGGAGAGAAGACCAGCAGAGACCATCCTGTGCCTTCCACATAAGAAAGAACCTCAGTGGAAAGTTAGCTGCCTTTCCTCTGAAGAACCAACAAAATAAATTCCCTTTTATTAAAAGCCAATCCATCTCTGGTGTGTTGCATTCCAGCAGCTAGCAAACCAGAACACATATCATGCGCTATTTTTCAATTTCCTAGCTGAGCCTCCATTGCCTGCTCTTCAATGATCGTATATTGGCTTCCTCCCTTTCTCTGTCTCCCTTGCCTACCCCCCTTTCACTGCTTCCTGAGATCCCTTTCTGTGTAACCCACTTGCACCCAGATCCTTGTCTCCAGGCTCCCTCTGGGAGCACGCTGCATAAGGCAGTGGTTAATAGCCCTACTTGCATCTTTGACCTTCAGCAAGCTCTTTAAAGCTCAGCTAATTCATCTTACAATGGGGCTAGTGACAGGGCCGAACAATCATGGTGACCACGCGTGGACCTTTACCGTGGGCAGCCACCACGTCGTGAGTTTAACACGAATTATCTCATTGGATGTTCCCAATAACCTTTAAGTCAAATACCACTGTGATCTCCACTGTACAGATGAGGGAACTGAGATACGCACACATAAAATTAGATGACTTGTCTAGACTTGCCCAGGTGGTGAGAGGTAGAGCCAGGATTAAACTAGATGATGGTGATGGCGACGGTAGTGAGCCAGCGGCTGGCAGGCACTGAGGGCTTTCTCTGTGCCAGGCCCTTGGATGTATTTTCTGGTTTAAATCCTAAAACAATCCGAGGGCGCAGATACGATGATTACCCATTGTACAGAGAGGAAAACAAGAAGGCCTGAGAAGTGAAATCAGTTGCTTAAGGTAGGACATCTGGTCAGTGGAGGAAACAGGATTTAACTCAGTGCTGTCAGATCCCTGAGCCACTTTTCTACCAACACGTTTCTGCGTAGACTCCACTTGGCACTCAGCTCATTTTTATTTGACTTTATTGCCATTCATTTCCAGTCCCATGTCTCTTTCTGGTACTCTACCTTCTTTCACCAACCTGGATGAAGACCTTTTGTGCTTTGGGGGAATTTTGACAAAAAAGTTTGTTTTCTTCTCCTACTCTGTGAAGTGACACTTGTTCTGAAAACCCCGATGTTCCCTTGACATATCCCAGTGAGATCGTGTACGGAAATGCGGTGAGTCAGAGAGCCCCGCGTGCCCCGCCTCATGAAGCCGTGTCAGCTTGTGATCTGAGAACAACACCCCCGTTCCTGCCTGGCACCCCGACTCCCACTCACCTCCCTGCAGCCTGCAGCTGGGGCTCCAGCTCACTGCCAGCTTAGTCTCCCTCTTTAACTCATAGACCAGAGCATATTTACAGTGACGGGAATAATTTTCAGAACAAAACCAGAGAAATGTGCATGTTTAAGGGTCCCAGCTTCCCTTTAAAGTCTTCACTGAGGCCAGTGAGCAATTTTCAACAATCATGAGAAATGATGCTGTATGCCGGACAAAGAGAGTTGGACGGGGAGCCTTGCATCTTTGTTCTCACTCCTGCTCACCTCTCTCCTGGCAGTCAGAAACAATGCATTGTAAAAATAATTGTCCAATTTTTCCAACAAGATCAATTTGCTGAAATTCTTCTTAAAAGAAATAAACGGGAGGGGGCACTGCCAAGCACCCTCCCCCTTCCCTCTCGTCCCCTCCCCTGGCCGCTCAGAATCTGTCACACAGTAAAGGCACCTGCCATGCACTACAGCGAACTGCAGCTGCAAGTCACACACGAGACGTTTGCGACACGCCTCGTGCTGAGACGCGTGTGCGGGAGACACACTGCTGGGTCAGCTTTCAAAGGGAAGTGCCACATCTTTCCCCTGGATGTTTCTAGACTCGCTATTTAACAGAAGTCAAAGAGGGCAGCATTTGAAGTGACAGAGAAAAGAAGACGAGGAAGAAGGAGGAAGAGGGGGAGGAGCCGGCATTTCTGGAGGTGGGGATGTCATGTTCCCATTTTCTAATATCCTTCAGGAGGTGGAGTGGGCTAGGGCTCTTTTGAAAGTTGCAAGTCAGCTCTCCTCCTAACCGGGCCTCTCTGTTTGGTTAACCTTTTCACACAGGCCCTGCCCTGTACCCAGTGAAACTCTGAGAGGGGTTGGGAAGTCCTCATTTCCCTGAGGATGTGAGAAGCTCACCGCATTTCTCTGTTTATATTTAGTCCTTTGTGGATGCTTTGTATGGTGTCTGAGTTAGTCCATCAGGCGTGTTAAGTTGGTTTCTTCAACACAGATATTCATTGAGTGCCTACAATGTGACAGAGACATCTCAATGAACAAAACAAAACCACACCCAACAAAAGTCCCTGTCCAGGTGGGGCCGACTTTGTAGTGAGAGGACAGTCAATGATCAAATAAACATGACATGCCGGGGATCAGAGGGAGGCAAGCCCCATGGGAAAAGAAGCATTGTAAGGTGGGCTGGGGGCGTGGGGTGGTCTGGGAAGACATTTTGGAGAAACATTTCAGGAGGTGAGGGAGTAAGCCACGGTGATATCTGAGGGAACAGCATTCTAGACAGAGAGAACAGCCAGGGTAAAGGCCCTGAGGCTGGGGCTTTGAGGATCTGCAAGGGGGGCAGTGTGTGGGAGACGCGCAGTGAGCAAAGGGGGAGCCCAGCAGAAAATCAGATGGGAGAAGTGACAGTGTTGGGGGAACTGGTCATGAACGGCTTTGGCTTTCACTCTGAGATAGCCTCTGACCCTTGCAAAACGAATGAGAAAATGTCATAAGAATCAGATGGTTTCACAGTATGCCTGCTAAACATCTTCCAGAGTTCCCCAGGGCTGAGAGGATGAAGTAAAAGGTGCTTTATAATGTGAAGACTGCCTCCTCCGCCTGCTGTTACTCCATGTAAGCAATTTGTGCTTGCTAGTCCTCCAAGGCCTTCTAATAGATCTTCTGTTTCTGCTCCCTTGGTGATTTCATCCAGTCTTGGGTCTTTGTTGAGTTCTGTATTCTGACAATAACCAAAGATACATCTAGATATACACATTCCAGACCCTTCTACTGAACTCCAAACACATCTATCCAACTGCCAATGCAACATCTCCACTTGGCTGTCTAGTAGGCATCACAAACTCAATGTGAACTGAGCTCCTAATTTCTTTCCATACCCCTAAACCTGCTCTGCCTATTGCAACTTCATCCTTCTACCTAAACAATCCTCTGTTCATCTGTGACTACTCTTCCTTTTTTGATACCTAACATCCAATCTGTCAGCAAGTCCCATGGGCTCTAACTTCAAAATACATGCAGAGGCTGACCAGTTCTCACCCCTCCTCTCCATCACGCTCATCCAAGCCACCATCCATGCTCACCTGCATTCCCACAGCAGCCTCCTAAAGGGGGTTCCTGCTTTTACCCACCTGGACTCTATCCTCAGCCTAGAAGCCAGAATGTTCACCTCTCCTCAAACCTTCCATGGTTGATGATTTTTACTTCAAGTAAAAGCTGAAGTCTATAACTGTGCTGTCTACTTAGAACTTTCTGCAATGATGGAAATGCTCTATCTTTATACTGTCCAATACGGTAGCCACAGTCACATTTGGCTACCAAGCCCTTGAAATGTGGTTAGTGCAACTGAAGCACTACATCATAAATTGATTTCACTTTAATCTAGATTTAAGTAGTTACATGTGGCCAGTGGCTACCATATTGGCCAGTTTAGGTCTACAAGGCCCAATGTGAAGTGGGCCCTCCTTGATTCTCTAGCCTCTTTTCCTATCCTCACCCACTTGCCCCATTCAGACCACATTGCTGACCTCTTACTCTTTGTTCCTCAAATGCACCAGGCTCCATCTTGCCCTAGACCCTTTTGATTATCCATTCCTTCTGTCTAGAGGTCCTTCCCTGGGTATTGGCCTGGTGAGTACTCTCACGTCAGTCAGGTCTGACTGTTCCCCACCCTGTGCTGGTTTGAAAGGATGTATACCCCCTAGAAAAGGCATGTTTTAATCAAAATCCCATTTCATAAAGGTAGAATAATTCCTATTCAATACTGTATGTTTGAAACTGTAATCAGATCATCTCCCTGGATGAGGTGATTTAGTCAAGAGTGGTTGTTAAGCTGGATTAGGTGATATGTCTCTACCCATTTGGGTGGGTCTTGATTGGTTTATTGGAGTCCTATAAAAGAGGAAACATTCTGGAGGATGGAGATTCAGAGAGAGCAGAGAATGCTGCAGCACCACAAAGCAGAGAGTCCACCAGCCAGCAACCTTTGGAGATGAAGAAGGAAAACGCCTCCCGGGGAGCTTCATGAAACCGGAAGCCAGGAGAGAAAGTTAGCAGATGATGCCATGTTCACCATGTGTCCTTCCAGCTGAGAGAGAAGCCCTGACTGTGTTCGCCATGTGCCTTCTCACTTGAGAGAGAGACCCTGAATTTACCGGCCTTTCTGAACCAAGGTATCTTTCCCCGGATGGATGCGTTTGATTGGACATTTCTATAGACTTGTTTTAATTGGGACATTTTCTCGGCCTTAGAACTGTAAACTAGCAACTTATTAAATTACCCCTTTTTAAAAGCCATTCCATTTCGGGTATATTGTATTCCGGCAGCTAGCAAACTAAAGCAGATCTCACCCCATCTCCCACCCCCATCTACTCCCAATCCTCCTTTCCTTGCTGTACCATTTTTTTTTCCAGGTATTTCTCACTTCTGGCAGGTTACTCAACCTGACTGTTAGTTAGGTCTCTTTTTTTTATATCTGTTCACTAGAATGCCAGTTCCACCAGGGAAGAGTCTTTATCTTCAAGCTCACTGCTGAGTTCTCATCACCTAGAAGAACACTAGCACATGGAAGGTTCCAAGTCAATGATTGTTGGAAGAACTATATGGAGCTTGGCCCTCTCCTTGCTGTGCCTCAATTCTTCTTTGGATATGCCACATTTGTGCCTCTGACAAGCTTGCCCCTTCCACCTAGAATGTCCCCTGCCACCTATCTCACCTCCATTCATTCCTTCCTTGCTTCCTTCATGAAATAATCAGAGAGTGCCTTCTCTTTGCAGTCATGGTTTTAGGTACTGGGAATCCTGAAGTGACTTGGACAGTCAGAAACCTCTGCCTTCAGGGAGCTGCTATTTGCTTCAGGAAGACAGATACTGAACCAGTAAGCAAAAAGAAAAAAAAAGTAATTGGAAGAACTGCTAGGGGGGAAATAAGAGTGCTATGATAGGAGGCACCATGGATGACTGCAGACCATGAGGTCTGGGGACCTCTATGAAAAAAGAGAAAGAGCCACTAAAAGGAAGCCAGGGGAGGAGTGCACCATGAAAACTGAAAAGCAAAGTAAAATAGCAAATGCAGGAACCCTGCTTTGGAAAACAAGCAAGGCTCCAAGACCTGTCAGATGGCCTTCTCAGGTGGAGGTGATGGGCCAGGTGGGGCATTGGTCCATGTCAGGCAAGGCCTAGTAAGCCCAGCTTGCTATTATTTCTTCTTCCATCATTGAAGCTCAATCTGATCTCATTCCCTGAACTCTTAGAATATCCACTGCCAAAAATGTTTAACTCTAGAAACGTTCTCCAAGTGAGAGCTTATTCCGAAGCCCCCAAATAACAGGTGTATGTGGGGCTATTCGGTGGCAAGCAGGAGACATGGAACCCCACCTTTTCTGCCATTCCTTGGGTCCCCCAATGAGCCCTTGGGGACCTTTATGAACCCCAAAATTTCCAAGGATTCAATCTGAAAACCCTTGATCTGCAGCACCCATGTTGTTCATGAGCTAGCTCTGCCTCCTCTGGTTGTTTCCATGCACAAGTTTTGTTGCCACAAACAGGCTGTCATCTTCTTTCTGATGGGGGGATTTCATCTGCGATATCCCCCTAAAAGGGTCTCTCATAGTGCTGAGGCTGTCCGAGAACTCTATATGTTTTTGTTGATTTTCTACTTAGTAAACTCCATAGGTCTACTGCCACACTATAGTGAAGGTTCTTAGGGACCTGCTCAAATTTCCATGTGTTTAAGAATCACCTGGGAAACTAATAGAGAAAAAAAATGCAGATTCTAGAAGTTGGGTTGACACCTAAGAATCTGCGTTTTAACAAGCATCCATCTGGTTGATTCTCATACGAGTGGTCTGTGCACTACTCTTTGCAAAACACTGGCTTGAAAACTATGCAGACCATTCATGACTTGCAAAGTCTACTTTTAGCTCCCACTCAAGCCAGACCATTAGAGTTTAGTATGTATTGAGCCATATTCAAAAAGCTAGGAGATTCAGTATAATTGAAGGGCCAGGAAAGGAAAGTGATGGTTCACTTAAAATTAAAATCTATTAGCGTGTCAGAACTACATGGCTTGTTTGATCAGCCTCTGGAAGAAATGCACATTAACAACATGACCTTGGCAAAAGTCAAGCTTGACGTGAAAGTGATGTTCTATACGATGGAAATAAAAAGACTCTTCCCCATAAATTAGCTGGGCAAGGACTACAGTCCTGTGCATTGTGATAAGAGGTACAGAGCTCTATTGACAACCCAAGAGGATATGGCAGAGATGATTTCTCTCCTGTGGAGTGGGTCTGTACATCTCTCCTCTAGTGCTTACCACGCTGTATTGTCAAATCCTATTTACGTTCGGTCTCTGCATTCAGATGATAGCATCTCCAGTAGGAGCCCCATCTTTCTGATGGGAGAACCTAGCACCTAACTCAGTATCTGATAATTAGTAGGTGCCCCAAAAGATGTTGTGGAGTGACTAATGAAGTCATCTTCAAGACCAGCTTATAATTTGCAGAGCACAGTGTGAAATGAAAATGCAGGACCCTTGTTCAAACATTAATAAGAATTTCAAAATGGCAACAGTAGAGCATTAAACCAAGTGGGGTGATCTTCTGAGCTTGGACTCTGCACAGGGTCATATACCCATCAAGCCAGCCCTGTCACTGTTGAATTCTCAGAGCACCTTAAACCCGTAAAGCAGGGACCCAGATCTATAGCGCCAACAGTATAAAAGCTGTTGCCTTCCAGGCAAACAAATGACTCTGGACAAGCAAGCTTCTGAGTTAGTGTCCACCTTCATCTTTCCTGCTGTTGCCTCTAAACTACCCACTGTCCCCAGAGGCCTAGCATTGACTGTACTCTGATTAGAGAAGAAATAACCCATGAGATTAGAGTGGCCTGTTTGCGTCTCTGCACCCCTAATAGGTTGAGAGCTCCTGGAGGAAGAAGGACCAGGCCTTCCTCTGAATCGCCAGGGATCTAAAAAGAGCCTGGAACATTTTCAGAGCTTAATTAATACTTGTTTAAATAGCTGAAGGCAATGTTGACTTCTTATGGTTTATGATAGGGTATTTTAAAACTGTCTTCTGAATTATCTTCCATGAGAAGATTACAGGGCTGCTAGCTCTTTTTCTGTGCAGCTCGATCTGACTCTATAAGTATATATATTTTTAAAATTAAAGTTGTATTGAACCCTCTATTAGCATCTTCTGGAACTCTCTACAGCCCAATGTGTGGTCCTGTGACCAAAAGTATCAGCATTACCTGGGATCTTGTGAAAAATTGCAGAGTCTCAGGCTCAACCCAGACCCACTAATTCAGAAACCCTGGGGATGGGATCCGGCAATCTGTATTTTAACAGTCCCTCCGGGGGGGGACTAGTGTTCTAAAGTCTTAGGGTGCTAGTGTTCTAAAGAATACAGTTTGGAAAGCAGAGACTTATGGCATTCTCTTCCAGGTGTGTTTGGATTTTAACACAAATTAATTATTTGCAGCTGTAGCCTCAACAGTCTCTAAGGATTAAATTCTATGGTGGAATTTTGCATGGTGAGTCAAAATCCTAAAGATCAATCCTTGATGTGGGCATTTGTTTGATTCAGCAAGTAGGACATTTTGAATGAGATTGGAAGAGGAAATGTGAATGCTGAAATGAATTGTAATGTTTTAACAAAAAAAAAAGAGAGGCAGTTAATGTAAAATTAGAAGGTGAGTTAGGAAAGTAGATACTAGCTGGGTAAAGTGAACACTGAACTAGAAATGAGAAAATGAAATGCTAGGTGACCTTGAATAAGACAGTTAACCTCTTTGAGCCTTAATTTCTTTACCTACAAATAGAGAGACTATCTAGGGCTGCCATGTACAGTTGGACAGGTTGTAGCCTATACCTAGCTGAGAGGCAAGTTGGGGCTAAGATCCAGCTGAGCTAGGCTTGCTCCCCCAGAGGAAGGGACATCTTTGTCTAATTCACCCACAGGCACCCGATGAGCAACCCAAGATCCTGATAATACCAAACCCTGCCCTCCTCATCAAGTTGCTGTTGGTCAAGGGAGATGATGAGTGAGAAAGCAATTTGAAAACTACAAGGCGTTAAATAAAATGCAGGATATTATTTTGACTGTTGCTGCATCAATATGCTTATATTTTGACTGTTTCACTCCACCTGTTATACCAAATACCAGATATACTAATTGAACACAAACCATTCCCCATCCCCCAAAACTGATGCCATAAAACTTAAGGGCCCTTTTTGCAAGCTTCAGTTAGTGCTAATTGCATTGGTTTGCAAAACCCCAATCAACATCACTCCTGTTGACTCTTAAGAACATGCAGGGCTCAAACTGAGACTCTATAAAAGTTTCATGCACTAGGTTTGCCTTCATGGAACATATAATTCCGGGACAGTTAACTGGGTCAGATAAATCCTGAAACTCAGAGGGACCAGCTTCTCCAGGATTGTCAAATAATCACATCCCCCTATCCTTTAGTGTAGACACCCCTTCTCAACATGAAAAAGTCCGAACTGGCATTCCCCAAAGATCCCTATAGATTGGGAGAAGGATTAAAGGAAAAGGAGGAGGTATAACAGAGAAAATGGGATTTAAAAAACAAATATGGCTGCTGAATCACTGTATTAATATTCCTTCTAGCCTCCAGTGTTTTGGAGCAGCTAGAAGGAAAAATCTGAGATGATGGAATGGTAGCCCATGACAAACTCTGGGATCTGTCCTGTAACTACTTGTTGAGGTGTGTTTTGAAAATTAATTCTTTTTCTTTCTTTGCTTTGTATATATTTTATATTATACAATTTTTAAAAAAAGCCTTAAAGGCCCTGATATAGCATCCAGGCTTTTGAGTCAAAGGAATAAGGACACCTGGAGTAGCTGACCACAGCGTTGGGAGGTTTACTGCTTTAGGAGATAATCACAAAGGATTGGCTGAGGCCTCTAACAGTCCATATGATGTTGTGGCCAGACTTTCATACTTTGCAGGTTGGGGTTATTAGCAGACCCTCGGGGTCTCAGTTTGTTGTCTCTGAGTTAGCTGGGTGAGGGTGATTCACCCAGGAAAAGGGACAGAAGCACTGAGGCTCTTTGATGGCTCTTTGATGGGGCAGTGATCCTTGAGGTGAGTCAGGTATGGATGACTCTTCATTTGGTGATCAATAAAAAAAGAAGGCCCTTTCTGATATTTGGATTTGGGGACCCAAGCTTTCTTGTTAAGAGACCACAAAAATCCCTTTTGACATGATTTCATAAGTATCAGTACCTAAAATTGAACACCCCAAACACTTCTTGTAAAAGCAACCAGTCTTGTTCATTGCCACCTTGTGGCAGCTTAGCAATACAACATCGCCCAAGGTGAGCCAACACCTGCTCTTGGGACCCTGTAGAACTTCCCTTCTCCTTGGGATGCCTCCCTTGCTTTCTTTTCCCAAGTCTCCCTTTTGAAGAACCGATAACCATGACCCTGTCTCACTGAGATATCTTGGAGATCAGGATGAAATTGGCCAGTCTCTTTATGCTTCCCATCTGTCTCCACTCCACCCCACCCACTTTGAATTCCATGACTCTAAAATTCCTCCCAACCCTGAAATGTTTGGTTTCCCGAATGGTGAGCTGGGCTTCCCAGGTAGTATACTAAATAGTTCGATTTCGTATTGCTATGTTTTGCAAATCAAAAAGCACCTCGATCCCGACCCCCAACCCCATCCCCGAACTGCGTCCCCGTGCTTTGCTGGGAACAGCTCCCCAAGGGATTTCTGCACCATGAGATAAGGTGGCCGGCTGCCAGAAGGGCCACCAGATCTTCAAATGCTGCTTAATTAAGTTGCAGCCAGCAGGGTACCTCCACAAGCCAAGGGGCTCTTCGAAGATAAGACACACACACATCCAGAGATGGAGGACAGAGGTTTTCTCTAGTGTTGAAATAAATCAAGCCCAGCCCATTCCATTTGCAAATGCATATTATTCACAGAAGAGCCCTGGAGCCCTCTGAGAGGTGGGGAAGGGTCGCCATGGGAGTGGAGGCTGCTGTCCTATCTGCCCGCTCTCCAGAGCGCTCATGAAGAAGGTAATTCGGCTGTTACCAGGACTGAAAGATAAGACGAGATGTCATTAGGAGGGACGTGAGCACAGCTTCTCAGTTCCGGATGCAAATTCCCAGCGACTTATTCCACCTGAACCTCCTGTGGGGCTTGGAGGCATTAAAGGTGTGCTGTTTATTCATAGGAACCGTTGCATTTTGCTGCCTTCCTTAGAATTCTAATTGCATTCTGTGGTCTTTCTGCCACTGAAATGATGTGTTCCTCTCATTTTACGGCAGGTTTGCTCTTCTTTGCTGCCCTTCAAATAAATGCAAGAGGTCTCAGGCTTCTACGTCCTTTGAGCTTCAAAAGAAACTTCTTCTTCTTTTTTTTTTAATTTTAAGCACACCCCCCACCCTGGAAATAGGCAGGGAAATTGAAAGTTGTGAAACTGAAGGTATCTGGTCACCTCAGAAACTGCACAATGTAACTTTTGAATGTACGTAGATCTTAATAGGAGAATTTCTTGACAGATTTCAAGGTGTATGGTATAAACAAAGAATAACTCTCAAACTTTGAATTTCAAGGGTTTTCAGTGAAAACCTTTATAAGACTTTTACACCCTGCAAGAAAAACACTGTCAAAAAATTCCACCGGAATGAGATCTCCACAATATAGTTTCTTTCTTTCTCTTTCCATTGCCAAAATAAATGAAATTCATGGTTTTAATAAATCAGTTCAAATCAGTGTTAAGAATTCCCCAACCCTCTTTAACGTAATTGTCAGGGGAGAGAAGGAGAGAATTTTACCCCCTTAAGTCCTCTGATGTTAAAAAGTATTGAAGCAAACTGTGTTCCTACTTCTGTTGTGCCTGTGCCTAATAAAATACTTTAGCGTACTAAAATGTTGTATTTGGAAAAAAATTCAAACTTCCAGGACAGTTGCAGAAAGAATACAAAACTCATGCAGAGAACTCCAACCTATACCCACCCAGATACCCAGATCTACCAAATTTTAACGTGTTGACACTTTAGCCATGTCGCTCTATCTACCCACCTGTCTGTCTATCCAACACCTATCTATTTATCTGTCTGCCTGTCCATCTATTAAGATATTTAATTTAGTTCTTTAAATGTTTAAGCTTCAGCATTCAACAGCTTTGTCTCCTCTTCTCACAGCCCCATGTGGGCCTTGGAGAGATCCGATTTCAGTGTCTACTTGGTCCTCTGAGTTCCACTGGCTGTGCTTGAGGTTTTCTGGGGGTGATGCTTGTTCACCCTTTAAACCTCTCCACAGGTTCAAAGCCAAATGAGAGGTAGGCATAGCGATGGATCAGTCGACACCAGGAGATAAAAGCGTCAGTTTGTGACTGGTGAGATGCACAACAAGTCGTGCTGGGGGACCAGGCTGAGGTGAGTGGCCACATGAGCTTTCTAAGTCCTTATTCTGGAATTAAACAGATCCACAGGCAGAAGTGCAGTAGCTTCAGAGTAAAAGAGCATTCCAGAAGGCACAAAGTCCAAAAAAGCGATTCCAGAAAGAAGGGACTGAGCCACTGGTGCCGAGTGCCTCCTCCCCTGGATGAGTAGGAAGGACAATGGGACGTGGAGCCAGGGAATTTGTAGTTTGCCTCCTTACTCCCTACAAAAAAAAAAATTTCCCCAGCTTGAGTCTCTTGCTATCTATCAGGTTTAAGCACTAAGCCCGTTGTCAAAGGTCTGTGGCTGCCTCTTCAGAGCATTGCATCGTTCAGGGGTATCCCCGTTACCACCATGGCACCCCTCAGCATCAACTGCCGGACCCTTCAACTCTAGGTAATGGGGACATTTCCACATTTGTTCCCAGAGGCTCTTGAATGGTAGAAGCAATATATTGACTAAGTTAACTCCAACTCCCTGATGTGCCCTGGATCAAAATCCACTTCCTACTCTTTTTTCCATCTCAAATTATGCCCAATCTGTGCCCTACAAGTCATGCAATGAAATCAATGACAGCATCCAGATAATTCATTAGTATGATGCCAACTAGGTAGGGATGCTCAAACTTTGAATGCCACCCACTCCCACTGTGAAATCTCCAAAGAGAAATTCTAGACTAAAAGTTCTCTTTTCTGTCTGATAAATTAATGTTTAAAATAATTAAAACTCTAATTCTTAAAATTCAAAAAGTGCCTTCCCCGATTCCTTATTCTGCTAAAGTGCGTGCTTTGAATTTTGGGGTCTGCAACCAACATTACCTAGAAACAAGGGATGTTTGCAAAATCAGGCACCATCCAGTCTGCTGTTTTTTGAGCATCGGGCCAAGAAACAATCCTTCCCTGCCCTCCTCTGTTATTTCAAATGTACTTGGCATAATTTGTGAGTGAGTTTAATGAGCCCCCTCTGTCTCTAAGTTTGAGAAAAACGATGGCATGCGTTCCCAGCTTCAAGTAAAATTGTGGTGAAAAGAATTTAGCCCAGTCTAATTTTTAATGGCTTCTCTTGGGAGAGGTTTATCGTTTTGTGCCTGGCTCCACGTTGGTGCTCCAATTTCCTCTTTCTGGGCAAATCCTCTTATGCTGGTGTGAGACCCAGCATGCTCCAGAGATGCAGGAGAAAGTGCTCCCCCCAGCCCGCAGCATCCATCTCCCTGTCAACCACCCACACCTGTCCCATCCTTTCCTGGCCAACCTCCATCCCTCTTGCTTCACATTTAATTTCTGTTTTCCCAATGTCTGACTAACTGGAGGAACGGTATGTGGTTTTATGATAAACTAGCCCAGGGTACTTGACTTAAACAGATCACGGTGGGGGGAGGGGGGGTCAGGAAAAAAATTATCTCAACCATTACATTTTAACTTCATTTGAACCCTAGGCCGTAAGCACTGGGAAGACAGAGTAGGCTGTTTGGGTTTGCAAAAGAGAGACTAGGAAGAGGGGTGTTGGCTGTCAAATATCCCAGAACTGTGTAAAACCAGAGTATGACACAGACCCAGCCCCCTCAGAAATAGAGAGGCTCTGCAATAGGGTCAAATGCCCAGTATTCCTCACACCTGTTGGGTGGCGATTGTATTGGTAGTTCAACAAGACAATCAGTAAGAATTTATACGTAGGGTGCTTACCCCTGCCCAGCTTAGGGCTTAGTTTCTGTGGGAGCATATGGTTGCAAACAACCCAAACGGACTAAAATTAATGAGGAAGCTTTAGGAAGGTCTCAGGCCCCACAGAATGGATGGGAGGCTCGAGGACCAGGCCTGGAGCTGGGCGGTAGTCGAGGTCCCTGTGAGGATCAGGCAGCAGGAATCCCCACTCCAGACTCATGGAGGGCAGCCTGATGGGTGTGTTGTCATGGCGTAAGTGATCTTAAGGCCTCAGAGGGAGCATTTGATTGGCTGTGCTTAGGTCACATGCTCACCTCTAGCTGTACTAGTTGCTTTGGAGGAGGATCTAGGCCATCACCCGAAATGCCCTTCTCTCCAGGGCTAGGCACATAGGGAGCTGGTAGCTCTCCCAAAGGAACCTGGGCTTCTTCAGGAAGGAGGAGTGTTTACTGGAAAGCCAATACACAGCACATGCACACGCACAACTAATCCACACACACCCCAAATGCACATAAACATAATGAATGCACACATACAACAAATGGACATTAAAAAACAAAGTATGGAGTACTGTCCCTGCGTATGAGAAGCTTAAGAGTCACAGTATCCCACACAAGGTAATCAGCAAATAGAGAGCCCGATATATTACAGCATTTTCTATCAACATAGGAAAAGTGCTAAATAGTTCAGAGCAGACATTTAAAGAGTAGGGACTTCTTCAAAGACATAAGTGTTAGAGAAAGGAGATGTCAGAGTCAACTGATGGTTCAGGGAAGGTCTACCAGAAGGCAGAATTGATCTGGGTCTTGAAAGATGAACAGGGTACAGACAGTAGGAACTAGGCCCATGGGAAAATTCCAGGGGGGAGGAAAAAGGGAAAAGGTATGAACAAACGTACCTGAATTCTAATCACTTTTCCTGAAAAAAATCACACTGTTCAGCCAGCAGTTCTGGATTTGAATCATCACTCTACCACTTATGGACTATGGGACATTGAACAAAAGGCTTCACACTCTGAGAGCTCATATTATCTAAACGATGAGGGTAGGAAAATGTACGGAAAGTGCCAAGCATTGTATTTGGCCCATAGTAAGGATCTGATGAATGTCAATTCTCTTTTACTTACTCCTTAATTTTCCCATATTTAAATTAAATTACGTTGGTTGATGGGTAAGAAAGAGTTTTAGAGCCAACATTTGAGAATAAAGCAAGGCAGATCCATTATAATAATTGCAGAAAGTGCTGTCCCTAATATTGGGTTCTACTCAAGTGAGATATGGAAAGTCTAACATCATCTACACCATTGATCTATGTGGTAACCTTAAAAAGTATATCCTGTGACTTGTCTTTTCCAGGCCTTCATTTTCTTCTTGATATGAGTAGACTTTCCTAGGGTCTCTATTAAGTGCTGACATCTCATTACACATCTAGTCACTACAGAGTTAATTCCATTTAAAAAAAAAAGAGATCAGTTTTGCTTTAACCCAAGAGAATTTATTTGTCAAAGCTTGGTAGATATGAGTAGCAGGGACAGGCAAAATGAACATATTTACCAGAAACTGTTGAGTTGCAATAAGCCTTCAGGGTTTGAATTTATGGCTGTTCATCAAGGTCCTCAAGGTGTAGAGAGTGGTCAGCTGGCTAATGCGTGACCTTGAGTTTTGGACACTCTGGAGTTAATGTACAGAGAGACATCAAGTGAGTAAACCCAGTTGACAGTCCAGCATAACAGCCTTACCCCTGGGTGCTTCTCTATTCACATGTGCATTCTCTCTGGATAAGTTACCCTTGACTGCATTTTATGGGGGAAATTATATGCTACAATGAGGACTGAGCATCAGGAGATTCCCAGGAGTCTTGGGAAATAGCCATTTCCAGGTCCACTGCTGGGGAGTCGCAGATTTAAATGCCTACAAGGGCAAGGCAAGTGATATTAATGAGTAAAGCAGGCAAGGAATTACTATATTTTCCAATTCCTATTCTTCTTGAAATATGCCCTTCCTTTAGTGTGCTTTTTATTTTCCCACTTTTGATAGAGACGTTGGTAGAGAGAAATATTTCTCTATTATAAGGAGGGGAAAGTTCTACTTAGTCATAATGTAAGGGAATAATTGAGAGTGCAAATTTTCAATTATTGCTTTAATTAAAAGTAATAACACCAACAACCACACTCTGCAGGCTGAATTTAATCTAAAGAGCGTGAGTTTAAGATATCTGGTCTACCATGTATGTAAATTCTGCTTAACCATCTACACTCCATATTCAATATTCTATTTACCATAAGTCCAAATCAAGAATATATATGGATGAAAAAAACTCAATAAAATTCTACTGTAGCATCTTCTATTATCATAGTCAACAAAGACATAATAAGACCTTGCAAAAAAATTTACAGCATTCATTTTTTAGGACAGTATTACTAAGAGAGTTTTTGGTATATTTCACATGCAATGAGCCCTTTCCTTCAACTGGGCAATAGGGTGGCATAAGCCAATATAGGAGATTCTCCAGGGAACTTCACAGAATTGAAACATTTTAGTTTAATTTTCCTGTATTCAGCATGGGGTCAGGAGAGAGAGGGGGGAAACTCACCCAGGGATGGAAGTGAATGGTTAGATTTTTTTCTCTCTGGTAAGTTGTTGAAACCTGGGGAACTTAGAAAAAGAGAATCTGACCAACATTTCATACTCAAATAAATTTCATATAATTTACCATTTGTTAATCAGCATCCATCTATCCATTCAGTTTTCATAAAAATATCAAGTTCAAATTCTAACCAGAGTCTGAGAAAACTATCTCTGATTTAGAATCTAATAAACTAGCTGAGGCCATAGATAATATGCCTTCTTGTCTTCTGGATTCCCCAGATCATATGAAGCAGTCTGCCCTAAAGTATGATCACATGTGTAATAGCTCCCCATTAAGAGGAGATATTTTCTCTCTTATCTCTCTCGTTAAAAGAGAGAATGCATTTATTAATCTCTGTATCCCAGCCCATAAACCCTGCCTTGCCCATAGTGAGTGGGTGCTGAGTAAATGTTTGTTGATTGAATGCATAAATGAATTTTGACTGTGACAGATACATCATCGATGATAGCAGTGGCACCCATGAAAATGTTTACTGACAAATCACCTGTTTAGTCTTTAATGTATTTTGAGGTAGAAAATGAAAGGTTTTGTCTCCTTTGGAGACTGTAGAGGTGTTGGCCATTCTTGTTCAGAGAAGAAAATAAAAGATGTGCAGATGGGCTATCTGTTGCTGTGTAACAAATATTCCCCCAAATTTAGCAGTTTAAAACAATAAGCCTTAAAAAAAACAAGGCTTTTTTAAAGTAAATTTTATCTTCCTTTTTATTACTCTTTTTAAATTGTGAAATATAACATAAATACAAAAAAAATCAATAAATTTCCAAGTCCATTTTAACAAGTAGTTGTAGCACACAATTTAAAGTTTGGTGTGGTTTACAGTTTCATGATTTTTCTTTTTTCTTCTGGCTGTTCCAAGACACCGGAAACCAGAAGAAATATCAATATAATTATTTAACAGTCATATTCATTTGTTAAATCCTATCTTCTCTGTTATACTCCTCTTTCTCTCTTTTTTCTTTTTTTGTGATAAATAACATATATACAAAAAGCAAACTTCAAAGCACATCGCAACAATTAGTTATAGAACAGATTTCAGAGTTTGGCATGTGTTACAATTCCACAAATTTAGGTTTTAACTTCTACCTGTTCTAAGGTACTGGAGGCTAAAAGAAATATCAGTATAATGATTCAGCACTCACACTCATTTGTTAAAACCGACCTTCTCTGTATAACTCCACCATCATCTCTGATCTTTCTCCCACTCTTTAGGAGTATTTGGGCTATGCCCATTCTAACATTTTCATGTTGGAAGGGGCTGTAGATAATATGGGATAGGGGGATGGAACTAGTTGATGTTCTGTAGAGGCTGGACCCTCTGCATTTTAGGACTTATTTTGTCCAGGGACCCATCTGGAGGTTGTAGGATTCTGGAAAGTTACCCTAGTATATGGAACCTTTGAAGAATCTTATATAACACCCTAAGTGTTCTTTACAATTGGCTGGAATGGTTTTCTTTGGGGTTTGGCAAGTTATTATAGGTAGCAATGTCTAACTGAAGCATGCATAAGAGTGACCTCCAGAGTAGCCTCTTGAGTTTATTTGAACTCTCTGAACCACTGATTCCTTATTTGTTATACTTCTTTTCCCGCTTTTTGTCAGGATGGCATTGTTGGTCCCATGGTGCCAGGGCCAGGCTCATCCCTGGGAGTCATCTCCCATGCCACCAGGGAGACTTTCACACCTGGATGTCATGTCCCACTTAGTGGGGAAAGCAATGATTTCACTTGCAGAGTTGGACTTAGAGAGAGTGAGGCCACATCTGAGCAACACAAGAGGTCCTCCAGAAGAAACTCTTAGACATACCTATAGGAGGCTAAGCTTCTCCACTACCTACATAAACTTCACAAGAGTAAGCCTCAAGATCAAGGGAAAATAACAAGCCTTTGGGGATCCCCTTCTGGGGATCAGGAATCTGGGATCAGCCTCGTTGGGTGCCCTGGATGAAAGTCTCAGTAGGTCACAGTACAGATGTCAGCTATGGCTTCGGTCACATGAAGGTTTGCCTGGGCCTGGGGGCAGGGGGCCTCGGATCATCACCTTACGATTATCTCCAGGGAACTAATGATGACTTGCTAGAGGACTTTCCCCAAGGCAAAGACGTGTGTATATGTGTCTGTGTGTGTGTGTGTGTGTGAGAGAGAGAGAGAGAGAGAGAGAGTGCCCAAGAAAAGCCTAGGCTTTTATAATCTGTTCTCAGAAATACCATACTGACATGGGTTTTGGGGCATGCAATGAGGGAACTGCACGGGGGCATGAGTCCCAGGAGGCGAGCATCACTGGAGCCCCCTCCTGGCGGGATGGAGAGATTCAGGGTTCAGTGTTTTCAAAGAGGGTTAGGGACTCACATCTTGGAAAATTACAAAATTTTCCTTTCTCCCTTTCCCTCTTCTGTTGCTCCTCCTCTTCTCTTTGCACTGGCAGGGAAAATAGATTTTCCTATCAAGGGATTAAGAATACCAGCTTATTCGAATGTAAACAGTGATCTGAAAGAAATAAAAAGCAATTCTGGTCAATTGACCTGGTCTGGGTTGTTCCAGAAAAATCACCCGTTCCAGGAAAATGTGCTCACATCCTCACAGGGTTAGCATGAGGCACATGTATCTAATCGTGCTTCCAGAACTGAGCTTGCCACAGAAAAGGGAGGGGGTGCGCAACCCAGAGGAATTCTGCTGGATCCCCCTCCCCAAGGGCAGGGACAGCATGTTCTGTTTACCCTGACATTGCTTGCTCAGAGGGAGTTGGGCTGTACGTGCAAAATGGTCATTTTCTGTAAACTCTAGAAACAGGTCTTGTTGAGAGAGAAGAGCCCACTAGAGTTGTGTTCACCAAATTAACATTGAATGAACAAGAAACGTTGGGTCAAATAACATCTCCACAGCCATCACTCCCTTGCCAATGGCTTTTGGTCCTGGCTCCTCATCACAGATATAAAAATGAATATTACCACGATTTATTTCAGGGCAAGCTGTGGGTTGGAACTACCTTAAGAGCCAATGCATATGTGCTTTGATAAATATGCACCTGTATTGTTCCACACTTGCCCTATTATGGACCTCATCGGATTTCATGATAATTACACATTTATTTTAGTCTTTCCCGATAGCCTGTAGTTTCCCTGTGGCAGGACTGGGTCTCTCCTTTGGATTGATGTAACCCCAAGTGCCCGGTACATTATAGGGTTCTCAGCAGGTGTTCAAGAAACACTTGTTGAAGGAGTGAATGAGGAAGAACTTAAAATTGGACTGAGTCTTTGAAGAGTCCTAAGTTAGCCAACTCCAGAAAAAGCTACACTTGAAGGTGAGGGAAGCTATGGCAATACTTGTTTACTTTTTGTTTTTCAAATGGTGGCAGCTTGGTTATCGGAACCTTCCACGTGTCGACTCATTTCTTTAGCTGAAAACCAGGGATAAATAGACCCAACTCAGTACTCTGACTCATCTCCCAGCTAGCAGTCTCCTTCATGTATCTTGCTGCTTTCCCCATCTTATAATTTCAGACCTCCTATGGTCTCAACAGTTAAGATTCAGGGAGTGTGCGACTGAGTGTGGGGGTGGGGTTGTGAGCCATCACAGCTTCCAGCATCTTTGGGTCCTTGCCCTCCATCACTCTCCACTGAGCCATGCTCTTGTGTTTGATTAATGTGAAGCAGACATCGTGGTCAAGCGGGAAAAAACACAACAACAAGGCAGTGGGCCTCTGCGCTCTTTCCCTAATCAGATTAACCTAGGACAGAGAGGATTTAAATCAAGAGTGGCACGTCATTTTTATCTCTTATGCCAATTCCAATCAATTGCTACTGGCTGTCGGGACTGCTGTGCCGTGAGGGACTCTGAGCCTGGGTTCTAGCTCAGGGGCAAGGCATGCCACAATCAATTAACAATGTCTGCCACGGGCACGGGGAGGCTGAGTAGAAACTCAGAAGTCAAATGTAAACCACAGCAGAAGATGCTGGTCCAGTGCCCTCAGAGCAATGGAAGAACTAGAATATTCTGGCCTCGAAGGGAAAACAAGGGGACTTATTCATTGCAACATAAACACATCTCTCAATAGCATCGGACAAAGAATGATTGGGTGTTATTTGCACAGATAGAAAGGGGAGGAACCATGGAATCATCAAAAGACGGTTTATCAAAAAACATGGAATTTTTTTTCCTCTTTTTCTTGCCCACATTCACATGATCCCATGGAAACCAGAGCCACATGTGTAATTAACACTCAACAAGCAGAGTGAGCATTTGTCAGGTGATGCCTCTAGAGCAGGTTTAGCAAATCCATTTTCTCTTACCCACTAACTAATCTCAAGCTCCTAGATTTCTAAGCCTTGGAGGTGCTCGGGAGCACCGAAGCCTGAGCCCTGCCTGGGGGCTGGCTAGCTGGCACCATGGATCTGTGCGTTTATGTTGTGCTGCCACTCTGACAAGGTGAGAACACCTATTATTCATGAGACACCATCTGGCCAAGATCTCCAGAACATATCATCACCCTCTGCCTTTTCCAACCAACCTCAATACTGTGTGCCCAGGCGGGAGCCAGCCCCACATGTCTACTCCATAGGCTCTCTGCATTGTCTGCCTTGTCTGGCAGTTCCCCCTCCAATCTCCTCCCTCCAACCTCCCCGTCCAACCTGGCAGCAGCTAGAGGCTCGGCATGATGATAAGGACCAGCCCTGAAAATGTTTACTCCCTGGGGATGTTGTATTCTCTTCCCCCGTCTTGGTCATCCTCTAAGGGCACCATCACCATCTTACACTATGTCATGGTCAGGTTCATGTGTCAACTTGGCCAAGTGGTGGTACCTGTTTGTCTAGTTGGACAAGTGCTGGCCTGTCTGTTGCAATGAGGACATTTCATAGAATTAAATCATGATCACGTCCGCTGCATCCACAGCTGATTCCATTTATAATCAGCCAAGGGGAGTGTCTTCTGCAATGAGTGATGCTCAACCTAATCACTGGAAGCCTTTTAGGGAGGATTCAGAAGAGACAGACTCTCTTCCTTCCTGCTTCGGCTGGCGAGCCTCTCCTGTGGAGTTCGTCCAGACCTTCCATCAGAATCATCGGCTTCACAGCCTGCCCTGCGATTTTGGACTCTGCATTCCTGTGGTCATGTGAGACAGTTTTATAAATTTTATATTTGCAAGCGTTGATGCTGTTTCTCTGGAGAA
Source organism: Myrmecophaga tridactyla (assembly GCA_004026745.1). NCBI lineage: Eukaryota > Metazoa > Chordata > Mammalia > Pilosa > Myrmecophagidae > Myrmecophaga > Myrmecophaga tridactyla. Next base: position 21,434 of record PVIY010016617.1, read on the forward strand.
CCCTAACTAATACAGACCATAAAAAAGGAGGTTCCTTGTACCCCAGTTTCTGCACAGCCAGATGGTCCATCTTTGCTCACCGTAGGCCTGGAATGCCCCTCCTCTCCTGCCTGACAGTCTTTTCCATAATTTCCTTTAAGTCTCCACCCGGGACACCCCTCTGCCCCACCCCACCCCCCACCCACACCAGGCAGAAGTCCTGCAGGTACCTGCGGGAGATGTGAATCCCTCCCCCACTGAGACCTTGTGATCAGAAAATCAAGATTCTCTGTAGGAAAATAGAGAACACTTCCCTTTTGCAGTTCACCAAGAGCATTTTCGCACATCTGATCTCATCACACACTTGATCTCAATAAGACACAAAACACCTCCGCGGTGGGTAGTTTTTACCCATTTCACTGTCATGAAGCCGAAACTCAGAAATTCGGATGCCTTGCCAGAGGCTGTGCAGGAAGGCAGCAGCTGAGCTGGGGTGCAGAGCAGCTGACGGGGCCTGTGCCCTGCTCTTCCCATCACATCCAGGCTGTCTGGCATCCTTCATCTGCAGCAAGAGAGGCTGTGAAGATGGTTCCAAGAGAGGTAGCTGTGTCCTGTGGAAATTGGCACTGCATCCTAGTTCCACCTTTTCTCCTGGGGCCTGAAATCTTGCAACAGAAAGTCAGACTTTTGTGCTAAGCATTGTCCCCTCCCAGCTTCCATTCCCTTTATCCAGGGTTCAGATATTCCAAGGAGGGAGATGGCATTAAGATATGACACTTTACTTGGAATTCATTTATTTGATGGCCTCTTCTGAACTGAGGGAACTGCATGTGACTGAAGCCAGCAAAAGCAGAGAAGGGGTGGGAGGACAGGAGAGGGAAAGGAAGGAAACCCACCTTCTCCATGGTCTTGCCCTGATATTCACCATTCAGGTATATCCAGGAAGGGGTTAAAATAAAACAAATAAATTAGGAAAACAGACATTGAAAATATTCCTGAAAGGAAACTGCTTGGTCCTAAAGTGCTCACTCAGGGAAAGAAGAGGGGACTTTAGCTTTGAATACTTTTGTTCCCCCACAGTTCTACCAAACTCTAAATAAAGCAGTGTATATTTCTATTCTTTACAAAGGAGGGAAGTAAAGTGCATGGGTTTCCCTTGAGGTTCCCCCCTACCCCCAAAGTCATGGCCACCAGGATAAGGGGCTAAGAGTGGAGAAGTTCTGCCCAGGACTTCGAGAAGGGAGCCCTAGGTTTCCTCTAGATAATCCTGGGTTCAGGAAGCTCTACTGTGCATAAGGCAGGTTTTTCTTCCCCTGTTCATTTGCTAATCTAACTTGTATATTTCAAAGATAATGGAGGTCGACTCTTCTATCAACCCCACTGATATGAATCTCACTGTTATCAAACTAGAGCATCACCCTAGGACTCCATTCCAACCTTGGTCCTAAAGTCCTGTGATCCCACCTCAACACCCTCATCTGCCTGATGCATCTTTGGCCACCCCAGGAATTTGAGTCTCTATGTTGAATAAGATGAGTTCAATTCCATAAAGTGCTTCTTTAACAGCCCCTGGCATAGAGCGAACACTCAATAAACATTAGTGATTATTATTAGCAACATGGCCCTTAGAATCAGCAGCATACATGCTGCCCCTTAATTATGCTCTCTCAAGCTTTTGATATATATGATGACAATTTTCAAACAATGTCCTGAAATTAATTGCTATTGCTTCTGAACCCAACAATGAGATAAAATTCAGTCACAGTCCTCAGCCCGGGACTCTCACTGTGACAGATGCAGCAGGTACTCTACGGTCACTGACATGCCGCTGAGCTTGAAGACAATGATTCTGCCCCTTCCTGTAATGTTGGGGTGCTTTCGAGGACCAACTGGTCTAGCACAGGGGGCTTCCTCCATGATACCTCCTGAGGAAGCCAAGGCATGTTGGGGCAAGTACTGATCACTTTGTCAAGCCCCATACTCTTTCCTCTTGGACACACTCAGACACTTCCAGCACCCTCGCCATGGAGTGGAATTATGTGACTGAGTTTGGTCAGTGGAATGAGAGCAGTGCTGATGTGCAAGATGTCAAGACGTCGCCTCGTAAAAAAAAGAGAACAAAAAGCTTCCAGTGCAATCTGGACTTCTGGAACAAAACAAACAACAACAACAAAAAAACCCAATGCACTTTAGTTCTCTCCCTTGCAAAGAGTAGAACATTTGACAGTTAGCATTTGGTGGAATTATGGGAGAACAAAAGCAGTCAAAGCTAAAAGGCTCCTCTTGCTTTCCTCATGAGAGCTCTTCAGGCTGATGGTGTCAGAGTGTTTGAGTCTTGCCCATTCACAGGGCTGGAAGTTCTTCGAGACCCAAAGTGACTTCAGAAACACAAGATAGAAGGATCCTGGGCCATCAAGTCTCCATTTGAAGGACAGCTGCCTAGAGGAGCTGTCCAACCAACATGGCCACATTCAACTGCTGCATGAGCAGGAATAGTTTTTTTGTATCATGTTAAGGTATAACAATTTGGGGGTTCTTAGCAGTTAGCTTACACTAATAACTGCAGGTGTCTTCAGTCATTTGGATGACCAACTAATTAATAATTAAGCAAATTATTCTTGAGTATATCACCCCAACAAATTCTAGGGCAGTGGTTTATAAGCCTTTTTCTATGCTCTAACCCAGTCCCCTTACATATGTAATCTTACTACACCATGTGAAACCCTGCAAGCTAATTGGAATTCTCAGACTTTTGAAAATGAGGAAAGCAAGGCACAGGGAGCTCAGTAAGTTGACCAAGGTGCCCACAGGGCAAGATGTAGAGCCTGGACTCCCCACCCAAGTCAACACAGCCCCCAGAGCCTGGCTCCTTTTCTTTGCCTTCTTTGTATCATGTTGCACATCATGCTATAGCTACGCATCTTCCTACATGTCCACACTCAAGTGAGAACTGGAAAAAAGCTATGGCCATGCCCGGGGTGGAGTTCGGCATCACCACAAATCTGGGCTTGAATGTTAGGATTCTAGCTAAATAAGGAAAACTGAAGATTGACACCAGAAAAGCACAGGTTCAGGATTTCTTGGCTTTCACTTTCCTAGAAAACTATTTCACCCTCAGAGGTTGATTGCTAGTGGAGTATATAACCTGCATGTTCCTTTTCTGCCTGCGTCTGTGTGGTTAGGCGTCATCAGCGGTTTGCAAGAGATCTTCTAATGATAACGGCCCATCAGTCTAGCTTTTATTTGCCTCTTGGTTCCAGTCCATATCACACCAAATTTTCAGTCTTTGTCTTCACCTTGGTATCAGGGATGGATCACAGTGAAAGCAGGGATTGCCAGAGTTACTGTTTCTTTCCCTTTTCATCCCCTTGCCTCCTCTTTGGCAAAACTTGATAATCAACATTGAAATCAGGTAGCTGCCCACATCAGGGTCTTTCCCAGAACACTCTTCTCTCATTTTTGATAGATGAAGGCAGCAATTCCCACAATATATTCTTCTGAACACAATTATCTAGAATCTCAGCCAACAAAAAGTGGGATGCTGTTATCAGACTGAGGGGTGGGGGCGGTATTTGTCATGCAGCCAAAAAAAAAAAAAAAGCAAAATATCTACTACATTCTCCATGAAATTATTAAGTGTTCAGGTAAGACCCCTTCTGTCAAAATTATTTTGGCCAGTAGTCCGAGAACAGCAATAGTCTGAGTATAAAATGTAGCATTTTTATTTATCAGGAGTGCAAAGCCAGTCCCCGCCCATAGCTAATAAAAACTGAAAATTGGGAACTTGGCTTCGTAGGAAACATGAAACCTTTTTCCCTCGTTTCCATTCCATCCATTTTTTTATGAAATGAAAGGTTATTTTACTAGCAGAAAACTGTTATTGTTGCTGAATTTGCTAAGAAAATTGGGCAATTTATCAGTGAAGATGGCAACGGCAAATATACGGGGTTGCCAGAAGCATTATTTTGCCATCCTCAGCAGCATTAACAAGTTTGAAAAAAGATTCTAGGCTCCAGGATGGCAATAATGAATATTGGTCTCCTGGCAATAGGTTGATGGAAGATATGTTTTCCCCTGAGCATTAGCTGGTGGACACCAGAATCTTTGGGAAAAGGAGCCATGATGTCGGATTTATATAAGCATAATGATGGGTGGCTCTACAAAATCTCTGAACCTTCCACTACAAATCTCCCTGGAAGATTTGGGACCAACAGTCAGGATTAAGTGACTATTTTCTCTGCTCCTGCTGGGTTAGCTTTTCCTTATCGGCATTCTGTGTCGGGTTTTTTGGCTTTGAATAATGTCTTGTTTTGTAAAACACCAAGAAATAGTATCATGATTGGGGGCAAAATGGTTGGTGTTATGTTCATACACAAATACTATTTGGAGTGAATCTGGGTGGCGATCACATTGAACAGCAAACTTATTGTTATTGACCATTTAGTAGAACAGGTTCTTTCTGAGACTGCATGCTCACAAATTTCATAAGCAATGTGCTTGAGAAATGGCCAGCGAGGTGCGATGGATGGAATAAGAATGAATGCCAAGGTAAGACAGATAAGCCCAGTTTGAGAGTCCTGTTATGAAAAATAGGAACTATCGAGACAAGCACAATATTACGTCAACTAGACTGATGAAACACAAAGCCGCCTCCTCAGAAGAGCCGTGTCCCCTTGGTAAATACTTAGCACATGGGGATGGGAACACACTGTTGGGAAAGGTAGAAAAAGATGTGGTCACGGACTTGGGCCAGAACACAAGGGAAGAAAAGAGAAGGCAAATGCTAAAGCAGAGCACGATTGCACACTGAATCCGCCATTTGACACTCCCATCCTGTCAATTGCAGTGGACTGTTTTCTTGGGAAAGAATGTTTGAACTGAATGTAGGTTTGTTTATGTAGATAGAGGAGCAGTAGTAGCCAACAATATTTTCCTGGGTCCACAAGTCAACCCTATTCAATGGGGGCTTCAATGAATACCAGTAGGTGGTGGTAGTGGGTGCCACTGGTGGCCATGTTGGAAGCTGGGCTTTATCTATATAGCAGAGAATGATTGTGCAAGGACAGGGCACACGGAACCCCCCAAAATAGCCCCCCTAACCACCACCGCCACTCACCAGATATGTGCTAGGGGGTCTCTAGGGATAGAGATAAATAATAACCAATCATTGCCCTCAGGGTCTTGCCAGTCTATTTTATATAGCTTCACAATGGGAAACTATTCACACACACACACACACACACACACACACACCTCATGTTGTACTTTGAGTGACTCCTAAAATAGGAAGGGCAAACTAGGGGGAGAGGTAGACCATTTTCTTTACCTCCAAGTGTTCAGAAAAGCTGTAACAATTCTGTTCCTTAACTCCAAGTGTATCTAATTTAGGTCTATTGACCCATTAGAAATGGCACAGTGTGATAGACTCTCAGAAGTTTCGGGACTATATCAGTCAGTATAGGCTAGGTCATGCTGTGGTAACAAACAACTCCAGTTGTTTAAACGCAGTGCTTAAAACAACAAAGTTTTTATTCTTGTTCTTGCTACATGTCCAGTGCAAGGTGGATGGGTCTCTGCTCATCAGGATCATTCTGGGGCCCAGGTTGATGGAGATTCTATCATATCATGACATGGCATATCAACATGAGGCTTCACGTCAGCTGCAGCAAGGAAAGAGAAGGTTGGAAAGTCAGGCACCAGCCATTAAATATTTAGGCTTAGGAGTGGCAAACACATTTCTTTTTACATTTTATTGGTCAAAACTAGTCAGTCACATGGCCACATCACTCCATGATGTGAGAAAGCATTATTCTACACACACCTGGAGGTCAAAAAGACAAGAGGATTTTGGCAAATGAGGAAACTTGAAATTTTTTCTTTATAATTTAGTGAGAAGATTAAGAAGAAAGAAATTCAGGCATTGAATCCCAGAGATTTTTGCCTTTCAACAAGATAGGAATACAGTGAGGCTTTTAATCCTAATGGCTTTCCTTTAATCTCAGTGAATTAATACTCTTTACTAAACACCTATATATACACAAGGTGCTATGGGAGAGACACAGTGTCAATGAAGTGTCATCCCTCCCTTAAGGAAACACATGGCCTCTTAGTTTTAAGGCAATTATGGAAGTAAATAGCCTGGAATGATTATCATATGACATGTTCCAGAGATAAATACACTTTTGAATTTTCTGATGTGTCTTTCCCCCGAGTAGATGGGAATGAGTGATAACTGAGTCAAATGCCAGTTCAGATTTCTTCACTGAATCCTCTTCCATGGTCAGGTCCAGGAGTCCAGGAGAGCCGCACCTTGATCATATTTGGGGTGTTGTTTTACAAGAAGGTTGCCAGATAAAATACAGGAGGCCCAGTTAATTTTGAATTTCAGGTGAACAACAAAGAAGTTTTTAGTATAAGTATGTATAAGTATGTCCCATTGGGGACACAATTATACAAACAAGTCATTTGTTATTTACCTGAAATTCAAATTTAGCTAGGTGTCTTATATTTTTATTTGCTAAATATGACAACTCTACCGTAAAAACACCTCCTCGTCACGGGAGCCCAATCACTTCTAACTTCATTCTCCACCTCTTGCTCACAACACAGCAGCCTCACTAACTTCATTTCCATTAACACACCTGAGCTGTGCCCAACCCAGGGCCTTTGCATGAGCTATCTCCTCTTCATGGAGCACTATGGTTCTCTGAGAGACCGACTCCTCCACTTCTTTCTTCTTCTCAATGCAAATATCACCTCCATAGAGAGACCTTCTATGATCATGCGATCTGAAGGTCACACCCTCTTCCCTGTCTCCATCATGCTCTATCGCATCACTATCTTTATTTTATTTATAAGTTACTAGGCTCTGCTGTTATCCTGGTGAGGTTGAGCTGCGTGTGTCTCCTCATTAGAAGGTGTTCTGGTTTGCTAGCTGCCAGAATGCAATATACCAGAAACAGAATGGCATTTAAAAAGGGGGATTTATTAAGTTGCAAGTTTACAGTTCTAAGACAGTGAAAATATCCTAATTAAATCAAGGTTATAGAAAATGTCCAGTCTGGAGCTGCAAGGGTAATTCAGTGGTAGAATTCTCATCTGCCATGCAGGAGACCCGGGTTCAATTCCCGGTCCATGCATTTCCATACAGCATACAAAAAAATGTATATCCAATCTAAGGCATCCAGGGAAAGATACTTTGGTTCAAGAAGGCCAAATAAGTTTGGGTTTCTCTCTCAGCTGGGAGGGCACGTAGCGATGTCTGCTAACTTTCTGTCCAAGCTCCTTGTTTCATGAAGTTCCCCCAGAATGTTTTTCTTCTTCATCTCCAAAAGTCTCTGGCTGCGTGGGCTCTGTCCTTTCTGTTGTCTATTGGTTCTGGTGGCTCTAAAACTTTTTCCAAAATGGTTCCTTCTTAAAGGGCTCCAGTAAGCAGTCCCACCTTGAATGGGTGGAGACACATCTCCATGGAATCCATCTAACCAAAAGTTACCACCTAAAATTGGGTGGGTTACATCTCCATGGAAACAATTAAAAAGATACCACCCAGGAATATTGAATGAGGATTAAAGGACATGGCTTTTCTGGGGTCCACAATAGATTAAAACAAGCATAGAAGGTAACCTCCTTGAGAGCCGGACTGTCTCATTCTTCTCTGTACCCCAGCACTGAGACCGGGACCTGGAATGTAGTAGACAGGCCACAAGCACTTGTGAACCTAGTCATGCTTGCATTTGCTCAAGGCTCCTGACCCCTGGTGTTTGTGTATATCTGGGGGTTAGGGGTTGGGTGTTAAGGAAAGGAGATTCATACAATAAACAGGTAAAGAACCATATTATGTAATTTCAAATAGGGGTAAATGTGAAAAAAATAATGGACTTAAGATTTACTGGTGCTACCAGGTGGGTTAGATCCTGCTTTCATTGAATCAACTAGGAAAAGCATCTCTAAGGAGGTGATGAATTGAGCTCTATATAAGGGGAATGAAGGACCCAACTGAAGGAAGAACATTCTGGATGTAGCAGCAAATGTAAAGTTGCTAAGGCAAGAACAGCCTAGTTTGTTTGAGCAATAGCAGGTTGACATGCATGGCTGGAAAGGCATGAGACAGAGAGCAAGTAGTGAGCGAAGCAGTCAGTGGGACAGTCAGTGCAGGATAGGTCTTGTTTGGGCTTTAAGTGCAATTGTAATGCATTGGATGGTGAGATCACCCTGGTGGCTGTGATGAAAATGTAGTTAAGAAAGCATGGAAAGTTAGGAGGCCACTGTTGTCATACAGGCAAGAGAGGATGGTGAGTTGGTCTAGGGTTTTAGCATTGGCAGTGAAAGAGAAGAGTCAGCTCTAAGATGTAATTGTGAGGTGTTGCCATCAGAAAATGCTTAATGAATGAATGGAGGGAATGGAAGAATGCATGGTGGGTGGGTAAGGGATGGATGGATAGACAGACGGCTGGATGGTAGATAGGTAGTGGATAGTGCATGGATGAGGAAGTAAAGCATGAAAAAGAACATTAGAAGTCCAGGCTCTGAATCCAAACCAATCTCCTTTTGAGCCTTATAAGTGATATCCTGACTAGCACAGCAACCTTGAATAAGTAACTTAACTCTAAAGAGGCCCCACTTTCTTCATCTGAAAAAAGGGGCCGTAATATATGCATTATCTAAAAGATGAGAAGAATAAAAGGAGTAATGTCTACTGACGCATTATACCAGTACCCAGAACACACTATTTAACTGTTATATTTGCCTCTAGTATCATGTATATTGATTTGAAACATTTCAAGTTTCTTCACTTTCACCATCTCTTCATTCCATACTATTCAGACTCCAAGACTACACATAATCCCAGCACAAACAAAAATGTTTAAAGATTTTTAAATAAAAGCGAGAGATGATGTAGTCTAGGAAGTGTTATAAACTATTCAGCATTTCAATTTTTAATTCACAATCCTGGATTCCTTTTGATGGTTTTTTAATATAGAGAGGGCTGTCGTGTATGTGTGAGTAAACTTTTTTGAGTTTCAACATAGGTTGAAAGAAGCTGATTTCACATCAATGATGTAAAGAAAAGGAAAGCCTAATGGTCATCTTTTATATACTAAATAATTTTGCAGGATTTTTTAATTGCCCTCTTCTCCGTCTGAGAAAGTAAGACCTTGAAAGATTCCTTACTTTGCAGTCCTGGCTTTTGTGTTGATTTCATGGATAATGATGGATGTTGGATGGATGGATGCATGAATGAATAGTGGGTGGATAGAGGATCAATAGTGATTGGATGAGAGAGAAGAGGAAGAGTAGAAGAAGAAGGACTAGGGGAATGATGACGACGATATAACCATTTGGATACTTACTAGCTTTATATTCGTTCTCCTTGGATGCTCCCAGGAACCCATTATCAGGTATTATTCCTGTCCCCACTGTGCAGATGAATCAGCGAAGTCTCTCACCAGTTATGCAGCATACCCAAATGGTAGAGAACAAATTCACACTCAGACCTGATTCCAGAACTAGGGCTCCTCACCACACCACACACCTAGCCTGCTCTGTAGTTGGCTGCTTGGCACCAAGTCATTTCTCATCATTATTTACTGTGTTTATTCATTTTCCTTCCTCCTTGTTGGTTGACAGCTATTGATTTCTGTACATGATTGTGCCCTTGGTCTCAAATAGTTTTGCAATTTCTTCCCCAATTTTCAAGTGAACTCTTTCATCCCTTTGCTTAGTGAAGCTCATCTTTGTTCTTTGGGCAATAATGGATGATTCCGTAAATGGCATGTCACAGAACAGGAGCGATGTGAGGACAACCTTTATTACATTAAATCTGTTTTCCCCACCCAGAGCTCTGCAGTGTCATGGAATTACTATCAGAAGACAGATAGCAGGGAATGAGCTAAATGTAGCCAAGAGCTTCCTAAACTTGTATTAGTAATTATCTTTCTTATTTATAGTTATAATTACTGATAAGAGCCATTTCTTAACAACTGTAGCAGTTAATGTATCAGAGCAACCCAGGATATTATGTATTCACTATGCTTAAAACTGCCTTAAAGTTATGACTCAACTCTTGATGCAGCCATCCCCAACCAAACTTTCAAACCTAAATCCTATCTAAAACCCCATCATGTGGGTATCTAATGATCCAACTGGGAATGGGGTCCAAATTCTTTGCCACACCCTACCTGATCCGATCTTGCCTACTTCTTTCTACTCTTCCTAGTTAACTGCCCTTTAACCACTGTAGCATCCTTTTTGTTTCTCAACTATACCAAACCTGTTCCCACCTCAGAGTCTTTGCACCCCCTATTTCCTTTGCCTACAATGTTGTTTCTGCTGACCTGTGCCCTCTCCTCATTCGTGTCTCAACACAAATGTCACCAAACCAGAAAATCTTTCTCTCATGTTTCTTACTAAAATATCCCACCAAACCAAGGCAATCTTTCTTTTTCTCCCTGTTTTCATCATGGCAGGTTTTTGTTTTATTTCTGCTTTCCCCTGAATTGGACACAAATATTATGAACCTCCTCATATTCCCCTGGAGTTTCCAGCCACTTAGTTTACATCAGCCTCCACCAGGTCACTTGCCCTGGGGATGCTAGCCCCACCCCCTTGGCCATCTCCATGTATCCAGGTCAACCAGTCACATGCCCAGAGTAAATGACACCTTCTAACGCTTCCAAATTTCAAAAAGCACCACAATGCAGGGCATAGGATCTAGCTTCCTGAGCAACCAACAAAAGGACTGTCCTTTTAGAGAATTCAAAGTCCAGAGTTGCTGGCTGCTCTTGGGGCAAACTATGACAATGGGAAATGAGATGAATGGGGCAGTAGAGGCCAGCAGATAAATTACTTCTCCTTTCCAGCCCTCAGGGACTACCGTGAGGGATGGTTTCTCCTTGCATCCAATCCAGAGAAGTCCTGAAGACATGCCAGGCAGATGAATTTTCCCAGGGACTAACCATGTCTTTCCAAAACTCGTCATTAAGTGAAAGTCAGCACACTTATACCTTATTTGACATACTTACCTTATTTCCCTTCTCTCATTATGAAACATCACTTTCATCCTTGCCTCTGTTTTCTGGAGAAGTCAGTCCAAGACAACCCCTAGTATTGAGAACATTTCCTGGTGCAAACAAAGTACTCAATCAGTATATGATAGATGGATGGATGGATAGGTGGATGGTTAGATGGATAGAAGGAAGTTTCAGGCACTCTAGGGCCAAATGGATAGATAAAAATCAAAAAGGATGGTCACTTTAGTTTTAGACATGTGTCTCTCAACATATCTAAAACTAAAGTGACTATCCTTTTTCTTAACATTTTCCTTCCTCTTTAATCCTCCTCCCCAAGTGGTCAATGTGAGAGGCAACTGTGGCCCCTCCCTCTCTTTCATCACCCACCCTCCTCCAATCTGTGGTTGTTCCTTTCTTATTTTATTTCCCATGTGTCTCTCAGCTCTGTCCCTATCTCACACTCCACAACTACTGCCCTAGTTCAGGTTCCATAATAATTCTCACGCAAAGGAGTGCGCTCACCTCCCAGCTGGCCTCCTGCCTCTTGTTCCATCACAACCACATCCAGGCTCTACCATGGTTAAGGTATCATGGTTTGGATTCCCCTGAAAGCAGAGCCTGAGAGAAGGGCTTAGGTGCAGGTGATCCCAGTAATAGGAATGAAAAAGCAGAGAATGAATCAGAGAAGATGAAAGGCCAATCAAGATAAGTGTATATTATTAAGGTTGCTGCTATGAGCAATAGGCCATTGCTCAGACCTCCTGGGACACATCCAGAAAGCCTGCCAATTGTCCACCTGGAGGATGGAGGATTTATAAATCGGAGGATTTATCCACCAGTTTCCACTCCCATTGGCTAAGGATTACGCCTGGCAGCATTACCTGCCCTGCACTTTCAGGCTGTGTTTATGTGAATGTCAAGTAGGCACCTGTGGTATTTATTAGAAAAGTTCCCAGGACCGAAAGTAAAAAGAATGTAGAGTCCGGGAGTGAACCTGAGCTTCCGTGAAACTGTATCCTACAGCTGCAGCTAAAATCAGGGTGGGCCTTGGGGGCATCTGTATAACCAGGGCTCAGTAGTCACACAAGGACTGAGATGGGTAAATCAAGGTAAAAATATCAAAGGAGCCAGATTTCAAGGGTCACAGATGAACCAGCCCCTCCTCCTCCATGCTCACAGGCGGGTGTGTACTCTAGGGAAAGGTCAGACACTGAGCCAGTCACTTGTGGCCCAGAAAAGAGATCATGTGCAAGTAGGTACAGCTTACGACAACAGTCCACTAAGCCCCTGGCACCTGCTGCTGCCCTGCCCACAGAGGTGCATGCACTGCCCTCAATTCGCTTACACTTCAGCAGGGGAGACAAGCACTTAACCACCTAATGGCAATATGGTGTCACAACAGCAGTGAGATAAGGCATACCTGGTACAGAGTTTGCATGGCTGTGCAAAGGATCACGGGAGCTCTGAAAGGCTTTTACATTGACAAAATAATCTAAAATAAATGAATATGCTAAGATACACAAAGGCACACTTAGGTTATGCCTTGTTCAGCTGCTTTTCCATCATGTATGCATTTCTTGTCTTTTTTCCCTTAAGAATAGTTTTTCTTCTTCTTTTTTTAACCCAGTTGAGTGCACATATAATAAGTAGATCAATCCCCAGTATGTAAAAGGAAGGGATGCAATGCTAGACCACTCAAGCTCAAATTCCACCACTGCCTCTTAATATACTGTATGTCTTGGGAAATTTACCCGCCCAATCTTGAACTCAGTTTCCCCATCTGTAAAGTGGGAATCATAAAAGTGCTTACTCCATATGATTTTGTGGAGGTGAAATGAGTTAATATATAAAACAGGTTTAAAAGAACCTGATACATGAAAGCACCCAGCCCTCAAATGAAGCTAGCTATTATTATTGTCAATGTTTTTGTTGCAGTTGCTACTTAAGATTATTACAGATTGGTGCACAGCTGGTACTAATTTTCCAGAAAATTCTAAAAATGTAAGAATTTAGTCTATTTCAGTAAGAGAGGAGGTTCCAGATTCTGTCCATTAAACCTCAGAGGTGAGTGGGAGCAATCATATTGGACACCTAAAAGTCCGATTTTTGATCACAGACTTTCATATGGCAAGAAGTAAGACTAGCAGATTAATTTTGCTTGGGGCCTTACATAGCAGGGCACTTCATTTTGCAAAATTGATCATTTAATAGCATCTGTTGTGGTTCTTGACTGAGCAAAAAACAAGGCAAGAAAACTTCTAACTCACTTAGGGAAATAGGATATGTGTGCACAAGACAACCAGAAACTATGATGAAAAAGACCAGTAAGAGAGTAGTTTGCTTAAAAAGTGTGATAGAGGAGACAACAAGAGGCTGGAAGATGCCTTGTGAGGGAGCCCTGGACTCTGCCTGCCTGGGTCAAGGGACCAGAACCCCCATCCCCAGATGGAGCACTGCAGGTCTGCAAGTCAGTCAAGGGCTACATGGACCCAACACTGCAAGGTCAAAGCACATGCCTGTGTGGAGTGTCCAGGCAGAGGGGCCCAAGACCTCTCAGGGTTTTCCACACCCCAGAGTGGCCCAGGGACCCCAAAACTGCACCACCGTGGCCCAGAGAGGCTGATGACCCACAGGCATGATGCATTACTTGCTGGGGACAAGGAGGATGAAGCCATGAGTTATGTGGATGGACGGCCAAAGCCCTCCAGACTCACGGACATCAATGTGGACAGATGACTTCAACCCGAGAAATGGCTTCTCAGCACCCCATCCTACCCCCCAACTTCAGTAACACCTGAAAGAAAAGGCAGAGAATTCTAGATAGAGATGAAATTTCCACCACTACACAGGACCAAGGCCCAAAAAACAGGTCTATACAATTGGGTTCAGGTACAGACATGTAAAGTTACATTATTTGCAGATGCTGAGAATCAAAACAAAATGAGAAAGGCCCGTGCAGAGATAGCAGAACTCTATTATAGTTAAACATTTGGGTGCTGTGGGATCTAACAGATGCTGGCTGCTGCTCTGCCTCTGGCAAGCCTTGCCCGGATTATTTACCCTCTCCAAGCCTCTATTTCATCATCTGCAAAGTAGAGATAATAATAATAATCTCTTTAAAGAGTTGTTGTATGTATTAAATAAAACATTACAGGTAAAACCTTAAAGGGCCTGTTTGATGTTAAGCATTCAATAAATGAAGGCTCACACAATTATCAGAAGGGGGAGGAGTGGCAGGGGATAGGTCTTAGGGAGTGGGAGGTTTAGAGGTCTTCATGGAAGACCCGTGATTCCTGGTGGTGATTCCTGGTGATTCTGAGCACTCTGTCATAGCCAACACATGGTGGGGACCTCACCAACCTTCTTGCAGGTAGAGGGCTCAGAGAGTGGGATTCATATATGCCCCAAGGCCCATAGCAATTGGCTCTAACAACCCAATTGACAACTGGGTTTTATATCCTAGCTCTGCAACTTAGCTGAGCAAGTGTCCTTGGGCAAGTTACATAACGTCCCTGTGCCTCAGTTTTCTCACCTGTAATAAAGTGGCGATAATATTTCCTCCATCATTGATTTGTCCTGAGTCTTAAATAAGTTAACTTACGCAAAAAGCTGTTCTAAACTTTCCTGCCTGGCATGGTGACATTCACTATTATTACTCTGATTTTGCTCCCATCCAAGTTTACACAATCCCTTCACATTTCAAGTCTGATTTTACTTCCAACAATATGCATCCAAACTCCATGCCATTTTCCATCAAGAGAGAGTCATAACAAAATAAAAATGTTAAAGCCATCAATACGTAATTGAAAATAGAGGGCGGGGCCCTCCTCTATATGCCCAGCGGATATATTCCACTTGTGTTTGAGAGAGGAGCAAAAAGTTCAGCAAGGCTGCCCACAGCCCAGTGTTAGCTGCCAGATAGCAATAGGGGACACTCATAGCAATAAGATAGCAATCAATCGAACAAAGAACAAAAGGGGAGCCTGTTTGGGGAAGATAGTTCTCACTCATGTTTCTTCCTTGAACTAAAAATAAAGAAAAAATAACTTATGTCCAGTATTGGTTATCTATTGTCCCAATAAGGTTATATAACTGTCTCCAAACCTCAGTGGCACACAGTAAGCGTTGATGGCCATTCATGAGTCCATGAGTTAGCTGGCTGGTTCTACTGGTTAGAGGCTGGGTTCAGCAGGGCTGTGGTCGGCTGCAGGAAGGGCTTTCCTGGGCTTTCTCACGTGTCTGGGACCTCAGCTGGGCCAACTATGTTGACTTGGCTTTGCCCCATATGTCTCATCCTTCAGCAGGCTAGCCCAAGCATATTTCCCCAGCAAAGGAAGAGAAGCCACAATGTGGAAATGGCAGAAAGCTTTGGCAAGCTTCTGCTTGGGATTTGCTTTGGCCAATGGGATGATATTTGACTGAGTCTAAAGTCAAAGTATGGGACAGAATGTCCCACCCACCATGGGGAAGTAGTGCAAAGGGTGTAGGTCCAGAGAGGAGTGAAGAATGAAGGGCAGCCCATACTCAATCTGCCACACTCCCAAAAGAACTTACCAATATTGATTCCAGGGAAGGAAAAAGAAAAATTATGAGAGAGCTCAAGTTTACTAAAAGTAAGGCCAGAATCACTCACAAAGCAAGCAGCTTTGGGGATATTAAATGACATCTCCCTTTTATGGAGCTTTCTGAATTCAAATGAACACCAATCCTCACAATTCACTTTTTACTAACACTATCTTAAATTCTCTTCAGACATTTTCTGGCCCTACTTCCTTTGAATGAATCCAGACATGCCTTCGGGGGAACAAGTTTTCAACCATCTTGCTCCAATGTTTTAATATTCCAGGAGTCACATGGAAAATAAATGAAATAATTTAAGAAATTAATACTAGAAATGAAGACTTCTCCCCATTTCAGCTAGGTTTGAATCAAATTTATGGTCGAAAGTTCGAAAACTCTTACTTTACTATTCTCCTCCACCAGTTCTCAGTGAATACCCACCAGGTAGGTCACAAATGAAATTATTTTTAACATGATAAATGCTGTGAGACTCCACTAACTTGGCTTGTGGTTGAAATCCTGATGCCTGCTATAGATTCCAGAAAATTAAATTGAAGAAAGAAAGTGAAACTTCATAATGGAAATTTAGAATCATAGTAGACTATTCTACCATTATATGTTTTTTATCGAGAAACCTTCTCCAAAACATTCTTTTTCCTCTGTGTTATTTTATAAGGGGACCTGGCCACTTTAATAGCGTATCCATTTAGGATCCATAAAAGATAATGTGCAGCAAAGATGGTTGAGTCAGATGGACTTGGTGGGTAGATATTTTGATAATCAATTTTTAACTAGGTAATAAGAGTTGATAACATACTGCTAACGTCTTTTGGTTTGGGAGGAGAATTCTGTCCTTTTTCCTTCATGGTGAACTTCGCAGAACTCCTTGGCCGAATTCCAAAGTACTGACCACTGGGAAGAGCTAGGCATAATATTACACTTGATGGGCCATTGGTTTGACCTCGATCCTAAATTATTGGGTAGCTCCCTATAATTTATGGGCTCTTTTTATCTGAAGCTTGCTTGTGGCCAAGTTAAAACAGAGGATTCCATCAGCTGCATGTGCATTCAAGAGGACCAATTGTTTGTGGGGGGGACTAAAAATGGTCCATATGAGATTCCATAAATCATTGTTAACAGCTGCAGGGGTGAATTCTCTTGTAGCACTTTAGGACACCGGGGCTAAATCAACAGGGTTGCTATTTTCTTCTACACTTGGTTGAAAGCTGTTATTTCCAAAGCCAGCATGAGCACTCAAGCCACCTCCTAACTTCCTATTTGTTTGATCTGGTTCTTTGGGATACCTTTGGGAGGTAGAAGGCAAATATCATTAGACTTCTCTTTATAACTAAAAGACTCCTGTTCTTTAATGGTCAATATGCAAATGTATGTTATTATTTTTTTCTTCTAAAATTATAAAATTAATTTTTGTTATAGCAACCCATGAAGCAGTTCAAGGATAAGTGAGGAAAATCTTCCTCCACTTACCCCCAACTTCATGCCCAAGGTGACTGATGTTGACAGCTTGGGAGATTGATGACGACCTATTTCTCCATCTTCAGACCCTCTTACTGAAGGGAGAATGCTGAGAGATGAGGAGATGAGCTAAGGTGCAGGGTCTCGGAGCCGAGAAATCCTACTTTGCTCCAATATAGAGGAAAGCCACCAGAGGGTTTTAAACAGGGGAGTGATAAGGTCTCTCTACTTGATGCAGTGTGGCAATGAAAGGACACAGGAATAACTTCGGGAGACTATAATGGTTGTCTGGGAGTGAGATGACAGACGTGAGGACCAAGAGGGAAGCAGTGCAGGTAGAGAGCATTTTGGAGGTAGACTGGGTAAGAATCAACGATGGATTGGGTGTCATGGGGAAGAAGCTGTTTCTGTTTGCACATCTGAGTAACTGGTACTGTCTCTGCAGGAAAGGGATCCTGAGGGAAGGGGAGACTTGTAACAGAGCTTGTGATTTCTATTTGGGAGGTGTTGAGGTTGCCGTCCCTAGGAGAATTACAAGTAAAGAGCTCATGTGAGCCACTAGCTCAGATGAGAGATGTGGGCTGGAGGGATTTGATTACGGAGAGTTGGGGTCCTGAGGGGCAAAGACTGTGCCGTGTTTGTGCTTATATCCCCAACACCTAGCACGGTGTTGCAGCATATTGGATGCTCAGGACGCGTTGATTAAATTAATAACTTATAACGAAAACTATAGAAGAGGCTTAATGGAGGAAAGCTCTCTCCTTACCAGACTTTCCACAGGCCCACCTTAAGACTCTAGCATCATGTGGAGGCTAAGAATTTGGCATACTTTCAATATAATGTTCTTTAAATATCTGTTCCTTAGATATATGTTTAGAGGAGAAGTTCAAAGCTGCACAAAATAGCCGGAGAGAGGGGAGGAGGATAGGAAGATGCTGAGAAAGAAAACAGTGACCTCTTATCCCCACTAATGTCCTGAACAATTCAGCTCTGGCCTGTACATGCATGCTCCACTCTGCAGAACAAAAAAGATCAAGACTTTCAGTTGAAACTGCTTGAATTCAAAGCCTGGTGTTATCACATGCTGGCTGAACATGTGAACACAGGGAAGTTGTGTAGCTACTGGCCTCAGTTTCCTCATCTAAAACTTGGGACTTATAGTAGCACCAACCTCATGGGCTTAGTTGGAGGATTAAATAAAATAGCGACAATTAAAGGATTTAGCAAAGCACCTGGCTACCAAGTGCTGGCCTTCCAACCCCACAGAATACTAACCCTGAAAGGAATCTGGGATATAAGAGTCCAAAAGGTGCCAGGATGTTTCGTTCCCAGGCTACCTTCCCATGAACCCCTTCCATCTGCCTCCAGCTCCCATTATTCCTTGGCCTAGTCTGCCATAATTACGTCCATCCAAGTTGGCCTCCATCCCCTTTCACTAGATAATTCAGTACTTTGGAACAGAACCCATGTCTTGTCCATTTTGGCATCACTTCACAGCACCCAGCCCTGTGCCTTGTACTCGGCAAGGGTGCAATAAGCATTTATTGAAATGACCTTCATTGAATTTCCCTAAACTGGGCCTGAGAGAGAACGAGAGATATCACTGCAGTTGACTTGTGCCCCACGCTCAGGAGCCAAATTTCTGGACACTCATTGGCACTGTGTTTTCTTTTCTTTTTTCTTTTTTATTATGTTGGTGTTATTATTATTGAGGTAATTTCTACACACTGTAGAAAATTTGGAAAAATAAAAAGTATATAGAAGAATATAATAAAAATAATAATTACCCATAATCCCACTATAGATAATTATTGATAATATTTTTGGATTAATATATCTCTCTATATTTTATATGCCCACATATTGGTATAAACTCTATATACCTATATGTGTTCTCTGTATCTATATGTATTTAAATTGTATCAAACTGAATAAATTGTTTTGAAATCACTTTTTTCCCATTAGTTATTTAAGAGGAATCTTCCCATAATTTAAGTATTATTTAAGTATTCAAAAGTGATGTTCTCTCCAATGAATAAATGTCCGTGTACAGTATATAAATCTTTTCCCTCATTTCTCTGTCCCTGGAACAGACTTCCTAGGAGTGGAATATTCTTGTCCAAGGATGTGAATTCATTTGTAAACTTGATATCTATTGTCAAGTTGCTCTAGAGAAAGGGTATACCACCCCATCATTGGATATCATCCATCTTGGCACTGGTATAGATATTCGCAGCCTCCCCAGCATTCAGATTCGTTACATCTTTGACAATTTGGCATAAAAGGGGAGTGACCTGTATTGTTAAATTATTTAATTACCAATCAAATTGAACTCTTGTGAATTGTCTATTCATATCTTCTGCCCTTTTTGTTCTACTAATAGGCTATGACTCTTCTTTTTGATCTTTGAAAGCTCATTATATAAGGAAGAAACTTACCCTTTTATCCTGCATTATTTACATTTTTTTCTTTGCAGTTTGTTTTTTTGAGAAATATTTTTATTATTGTACAGTCAACTCTATCACACATTCCTATAGGGTGACTTTAATTGTGTTTATATTTAGAAAGTCTTTGGCTACCCTGAAATCAATGAACTATTCACCTATACTTGTTGTTTGATGGTTATATTTTTGTAATTCATTCAATTTTATAAATGAAATTTAATATAAATGTTTTTATTAAAAATATAAAAAGATGCAAGGAAGAAAATAAAATTCACCTACCTTCCGTTTTAAATTCCTTATAATCAATGTTATCATTTTGAAATATTGTTCCAATCCTATTTTCTCTTTTTCTCAGTAAAATAAATGTAGAAGCATTTGGTGAAGTTTCAAAAGTAAAATAATTCTAACAGACTATTGATTGAAAAGTTGTTTATAAATTAATTTGAGGATAATTGACATTGTCATAAACTTCAGATTTTTCTTCTAGAAAAGTTGTATGTTCACACATTTATTCATGTCTTACTTTGTGTATCTTTAAAAGATATTTCTAGTTATCATCATACAGAGTCTGCCTGTTTCTTGTAATTTTTTTCTGGTATCTTGGGCTTGCTAATGAAATTAAGAAAGTGATTTTTTTCCCCCTTTCTATCTTCTAACTGGTTATTGTTGGTAAAGCTTGTTCCTTGTCTGTGTTTTACACTTAATCCAGATACTTTATCAAACATTGATTACCTCTAAGAAATTTACAGGTGATTCTCTTACTAACTCTGGACTTCTGCTTTTATCCTGATTTTAATGTATTTTCCATTAAATATGATGACTGTTGGCTTAAGCTACAGATTATTTACCCTATTGGTTAAATGGACTTGTATTTCTAGCTTTCAAGGAGGTCTCTTCCTTTTAATCAGGAGTGGGTATCCGTTGTCTAATGCATTGTCAGTTCAAAGCTATTTATAAATTCTGCATGGATTATAGCTTTTATGTCTGAAAATGTTCCCTTTTCCTATTTAATAATACTTCCCCCCACACACTTGGATTCAACTTTGTCTGAAATAGATACTGCCCCTCCTGTTTGTGTTAATCTTTTTGCTTGTATTATTTGTTTGTTTGTTTGTTTTTTGCCTATAGTTCCATCTCTAATCTTTCTGTACAACTGATCTTCATGGGTCTCATTCAGTTAGACATTTAATAAATATTGTCACGTGTAGTATCGCCAGACACTGGATAGGGGCCCTAGGATATGTAGAAGACAGAACCCACTGGAAAGGCAGCCACACAATCCATCCACTTCGGGCACCCCTGTGGGCAGGTCTAAGGCAGCAGTAGCCCTTAGTGGCCTCTGCTCACCCAGCTCACCCAAAGTCGCCCAGAGGTGAGCAGCAGTTTGTCACAGGGATTCACATGGAGGTAACCCAAGAAGAGTCACGCAGCCAGGCCTCAGCGAGAAGGAGGGTTTGGGTGCTTCTGAGCCCAGACAGCTCCCGGAGCCCAAGGAATTAGGGGACCCCTTAATAGGCGCCTCTGTTGTTTCAGGACGCCGGCCGCTTCTCTTCTACTTGCTCCTTCTCTACCCGTTAGCTTCTGCCTGTTCATGGTTTCCAGTTCATTCATTCATTCTCTCTTTGAACAAAAAACTTTTCAGCGCCTACTCTTTGCCAGGGACTGTTCCAGGTGCTGGGAATGCAAGGATAAGGAAGGTGAGAAAAAACACCTGCCCTCACAAAACTTATATTCTGGCAAGGGAAAAAAGACGATGACAAGCAAAAACACAAGATAACTTCAAATGGTGATAAGTCTCTTGCATGATCCGCCTCTGATGGCTTCTAACTAAACTTAGACTAAAATTCAAAGTTGTTGCCTCGGCCAGCAGGCCCCGTGTAAACTGACCCCTGGCTACTTCTGCAACCCTTCTTTCGGCCTTCCTACTGAGCTGCAATGTCCTGGTCTCAACATGTCTCACACGGGCCACGACTGCTTCTTCCTCAAGGCCTTGGCACCTGCCGTTCCCTCTGCCTGGACCTTCTTCCCCCAGATGTCCGCATGGCTTGTCCGCTCCTCCTTCACGTCTCTGTTCTACGGTCACTTCAACAACATGGCCTTCTCTGACCACTCTAATAAAGCAGTACCCTTCCCCCCTACCCTCACTTTGCTCTCCCCTCATGTCTTTGTTTATGGTCAGTCTCACTCTCTTTAAGCTCCTTGAAGGCAAAGACTTCCTCTGCTGAATCCCCAGCACAGAAAACTGGGCCCACCACCAAGTAGACACTTGATGAATATTTGTTGAAAAAAATAAATGAGGAAAACAGCATCTGGTGCATTTGATGATGGTGCTGGAGAATGACTTTGGGTGTGGGGAGGGATGTCAGAGGGTCAAGGCAGGTCTTTCTGCGGAAGGGACATTTTATCAGGGACCTAAAAGAGGAGGCAGAGCTAGCCGGGAAGAATCTAGCAGGGGGGCAACTCAGGAGGAGGAAAAAGCTGGAGCGAACAAGGGCCAGCACCAGTGGGCCCATGTGCCCCGTGCAGGCTGGCGGGTCCCGGAGTGAATGACAAAGCCACAGGGCTGAGCTACTCAGGATCCACTCATCACCCAAAACCCACATCTCAGACGACTGGATCTCCCCCTTGAGGAGGAATATGAGGCAGGGGAAGAAAAATGGGGAAAGCCCTCCCCACAATGCATTTGGCTTCATTTTATTTTACACTCATATTGTACGATTTTTACCTTTATACTCATAATGTAAGATTCACCAGAATGTATCTAGAAATGGGACCCATTTCAGTAATTTTGCCTGAAGCACAATTTAACATTTCTGTTTGCTAAGGTCTCCTCTGGTTCCAGGAAGATTTCTTATGTCTTATATTCTTATATCTTTATAGATTTTCACTTTGCCCTGCATTCTGGGATTGCTTCTCAAATTCACATCCACATCATTGACTTGGTTTTCTGCAGTGTCAATTCTGTCCTTTTTCACCTACAGAGTGGATTTCAGTTCTGCTGCGGCAACATTAGTTAGTTTCCTTTCAATACATCCTGTCTCCCCAGTCCCGTTTCCAGGTCAAATTTATGCTTTAAACAATTTTCCTGCATCCTTAGCCTCTTTTCTCCCAGCACGTTTTGCTCCTTTTTCCTCCCAGGCCATGTCTTTTTTCATTTTCCTGTGGAGGTCAAATCGCTCTCTAACGTTTTCTTCTGTTTCTTAAGGTAAATCATTTTCAGAGGCATACATTTCTTTTGAGTCTTGTGGATATTTCATTTATTCATTCAATAATGCAATGTATTGACTGTCTGTCCAGTGCCAAACCCTGTACAAGTCCCAGAATCCATAGTCAACCTTTGATGATCCCCACAGATGTTTGAAACAAATGGGGAAACTGAATAACATACAAGCAATTGTAGTTAAGTGTGAGAAGAACTATGACTGAGATGTGTGTGAGGGGACATCAGAGCATACAGAAGGAGCATATAACTTGTCTAGGACAGAGCTGGGGCAGGAAGAGAAGAGGAAACTCCCTTCTCTTGGTTTGAGATATTCTTTTTTCTTATACCATGTGTTTGTTGAATTTGTTTTTTTTCCCCCTTTAACTTTGGTCACACTCAATGGGACACAACTGAGGCAGGCTTCTTGTGAGTTGACAGATAGCATATCAAGTTCCCCTTAATTCTCTTCATTGTCCATTTAGATCCCATTCCAATCCCCTTTCTGATCCACAGGCAGGTGACAGGCTGATGTACATAGCATCTGGTCCAATCTCCAGTGTAGAGGGCAGATACCCTCATGTGTCTCTGCTGATATTAGATAAGATCCTCTTTCCCCATTGCCTTGCTCTCTGACACCCTGAGCCAAGCAGTGTTGCAGGTGCGAAACTAAACTCTTCTGCTGAAGTCCTGAGTGGATAATTTCTTCCAAAATGTGACCTTCTCCAGTGCAAGTTGCAATGAATTTGGTGCAGTGTTTATGGGCAGTGTTTTAGTTTGCTACCTGCCAGAATGCAATATACCAGAAACAGAATGGCTTTTAAAGAGGGGAATTTAATAAGTTGCTAGTTTACAGTTCTAAGGCTGAGAAAATGTCCCAATTAAAGCAAGTCTATAGAAATGTCCAATCTAAGGCATCCAGGGAAAGATACTTTGGTTCATGAAGGCCAGTGAAGTTCAGGGTTTCTCTCTCAAGTGAGAAGGAACATGGCGAACACAGCCAGAGTTTCTCTCTCATCTGGAAAGGCAAATGGCAAACATGGTCAGGGTTCCTCTCTCATCTGGAGGGGCACATGGCGAACATTGCGTCATCTGCTAGCTTCTCCTGGCTTTGTTTCATGAAGCTCCTTGGGAGACATTTTCCTTCTTCATCTCCAAGGGTCACTGGCTGGTGGACTCTGCTTCTCGTGGCTATGTCAGTCTGCTCTACTCTCTCTGCATCTCTTATTCTCCAAAATGTTTCCTCTTTTATAGGACTCCAGTAAACCAATCAGGACCCACCCAAATGGGTGGAGACATGTCGTCACCTAATCCAGCTTAACAACCACTCATGATTAAATCACAACATCCAGGGAGATGATCTGATTACAGTTTCAAACATACAGTATTGAATAGGGATTATTCTGCCTTTATGAAATGGGATTTTGATTAAAACATGGCTTTTCTAGGGGGCATACATCCTTTCAAACCAGCACAGGCAGTTATAGAAGGCAGCTGCATTCTGATGCCCCAGGGTCATTCGTGGAGACTATGGGGTAATGTGGGGAGGCAGGAAAGTCAAGGAGCTGTCCTTGCAGCAGAACTACTTAATGCTCAGGCCCAGAAGGTCCCATGGAATCTGCAAGGAAGGGGAATCAAAATTCATTTCTCTGAAAGGAGAAAATGAAATAAAATGCAGATTATTGGAGAGGGAGGAGACAGCAAGGTTTCAAGGAGTTCAGATAAACATTTAAACTCGGAAGGAATTATGAGTCTCCGGGAATGGTACGCATCATTAATTCCCAGGCAGTCAGGTTAACAATGAGCTGGGAAGGAGATGGCCTTTTGAATTATTCTTTTAATGGAGTTCCCAGGTTAAAGTAGATTTCATTTAAGGTCAATCAATAGGCAATTTTATCTAGGCTTGTGAGTAAAAGAAAACCATAAAGAAGTCCTGTGACAGTAATCATTTTGGCTCAATCAGACCTTCCTTGGGGCATGGAAAGCACTGGATGAATGCTACAACCACAAATCAGGACAGGGACTCCTGGCCCTGCGTTCTAGCCTCCAGGAAGTATTGACTCTTCACTCCCCACTCCTCCTTAAGACAGATGTTAGGTCTACATCTACAGTCAGAGAGAAGAAATTCACTGTTCTTTCCTTCTCGGTAGATGGGGCACATAGGAATAATTTAAATTAACAGAGCAGATCCAGCTTATTTCTTGAATCCCAATGATTGGTCACAGTTCATTAGTATAAGTCAGAATTTTAGTTTGACAGAAGTGATTATATTACATTTCTTGTGAGTTTCTGGGTCTCCGTAGCTCTCCTTCTTTATTAGAGGTAGCCTTGGGAAATCAGGAGGAAATGAGATCCCCAGGAATGTGTGTCTCAGTGATCCACCATTGACTTGGTTAGGAAATTAGAGGTAGAAGAGGGTTTCTAGAAAATGAAATTGCCTTCGGCTCTTGCAGACTGATTCAAGTGCTTGCAAAGTGTATCCAGGAATTATAACGTTTGAAGGGAAAAAGAGGCTTTCCTTCCTAAATCATTTGTCTGCTAGGAGTCAGTGGAACCAACACCCCTTCTTTGAATTGTGGGTCCTTAGGAGTGAAATATTGTATCTTTCTTTCCTTTTTTTCTTCTTCTTTTTCTTAATAGTCCAGTACTTTTTCTAAAAGTATGTTTTACCTGATAGAGCATTTTAAGTTTATGAGACAGGATTTTCCAAGACTTGCTATTCATTTTCTCAGACTGGCTTTCCACCGAGTCAAGAGAATGAAAAAGAAAGATCCTTGCTGCCAAGTGTTTCTTAATAAATTAGCCTTTAAAAGGGCTGCTGGCTGCCAGTTCTTGCACACAAGCAAACTCCAAGGTAGTTTCCATATTAAAAAAAAAATCCCTGCTGTGACTCTAAGAAGGAAAAAGGCTCTGAATCTCTCTGTTCACCTCAAGAATCAAAACAGAAACAAGGACTATTCGAAACAATACAGAGAATGTATTGAGGAATGTGAACATTTTATGGGGGAAGGGAATAAATCATGTATTGTTCTTGGGTGGGAGGGGGGTCTTTTGCATGTAAATATATTCTTCAGATTGATATTCATAGACTTGTAAATAAGGAATGGAGAGATTTTATATAATCTTTGATATTTTTATTTTCATAGAGGCCCAGGAAAAAAAAATGTTTTCTCTGGAGACCAGAAATAGCTTCCTAAAAGACTTTAATTATTATTGCTCTTGAAAAGGTTTGTGATCACTTTTGAATACATTTATTAAAATGATAGATGAGGAACAGTGACAAAGAAAATAGAAGCCTAATTTTGGATTCTCTGAACTGTTCAGCTCTAAAGCAGTTTGGCAAGGTCTCTAAAGATGCCACCCAGCTCTCTAAATCATGCTGAAGTATCTCTTCAGAGTTGAAGCATACGTGAAAATATGTGCGTGCATAAATGCAAAGCATGACATTCACGAGCATACTCTTACTAGGAGAATATGTAGAGCCAGCATTTTAAAGACTTAGCAAAGGGGCTGGAATTCAAACCCAGAAACTAGGGGGAAGCTGCAGAAACGCCCACATGTAAATTCATTAAGCTACTGAGAAATACATCTTTATCATTCCTTTTTGCCTAGGCTGAGCTATCATATATACTTGAATGCAACACTGTGCTTTATTTTCCAACTCTGCCAAGATTCAATCTACTGGTATTGAATATCCACCAAGAGAATGCTAGATAATTGCAAAACATGCACAATGGACGTACAGAAAAACCCTTGAGCTCCATTCTCTCTCCAAGTCTTGATAGTAATAAAGCACCAGCTCAGCCCTTTTCTCTCTGGGATTTTGACTAATAAGAAAAGTCAGAGAAGAAAGTGAAATTGGATCTCAATTATGAGAACTATAAGATGTGTCCTTTTATTACATTCATGGAGCTTAGTCTTTTAAATGCTTTACTTAATTCTGACACTAAAGAGAAGAAACACCTATTTTTAAAATTCAGCCTGAAGAGGTTTGAATACTGGCAAACTGTAATAAATCATTTTAAAGGGAAAACATTTCACAAAAGTAAGTCAGAGTCATTTCACAACCTGAGAACTTGAGTTTCTATTACTTTCGGGAGGTTTTCAACTTCAGAATGAATCGAGTAACCAGGAAAATAATTTATTTGAGTTTAAAGTTGGCTGCATGAATGAGTGCGGAATTAAAAGCAGAGTAAAATTATAGGGAATTTAAGACTGTTTATCACATTCTGCCTGTGAAGATCTATTATTTGGATGACAAGATTGCCAAGGGGAATTGAAGATGTGGAAGATTAGAGGGTTAGGGCTTGGGTTCCAAGACAGCCACAGGGATGGATGTATTGGGCCGCTGATGCCACGTGTGATGGAATATAGTATACACTGAGTGGAAGAAAAGACAAAGGGAACAACACTCATCGTTAGAAAGAAATCACATTAATCCTTGCCATAGCGCATCTCAATAGCTCCCATCACCATTACCTTCGGCTTGAACATTGCAGCCTGGCACCTATTTCCCTGAATGGTCCACTTTGTCTCCAGCTTCTGTGCAGGTTGCTCTTCCTTAGTATAATTCTTATTCAACATGCAGGACTCAGTTCTGGGTTCTTTCTTTGGAAGGCTTCCCTGACTTCCTTTACAGACCCTTTCTTCAGCGTTTTCTCGTTTCATATCCCCATTGTACCCTGCATTACAGGACACCTAACGTATGGCTAATGGTCTATGAGAAAAGAGAGAAAATAAAATGGAGCTTACTATGGCTAATTCCATTTATGATTTAAAATGGAGTCAGGGGGCCATTCTGGAAGTTAGTCTTCTGGACGTCTCAGCCAGATATCGCAAAACCAAAAACAGCAATGTTTCTGAGGATATCTGGACACCATGAACCAACTACAAGATAAAGAAATCAGTAAGCTGCCTAGCTTGAAGGACATTTGGAAAACCTCAAATATCCACCAATCATAATTATTTACAAACAACTTATATAATCTTCTTTTTCTTTAAAACCCTTGCTTGGAAGCCCAAAGGCAGGACTCAGTATGGGCTGCTACCTGAGTCTGTGCTCCCCAAACTGCAATTCTTGGCCCCAAATAAATGCTTTTGTTGTCTTACAGCTTGGTCTGTAATTTTCTGGTTGACATCAGCATATTTTTATTCTCCCCATCCCCTAATTTGATCATGAGCTCCTAGCCCAAAGGACAGGCTCTTCCATCTCCGTATGTATTGTGCTCTGCTGAATATGGTCTTCAAGACATTCCAGAACCATTTTCCATCCTTCTCCTTCCTACTTTGTGCCCTTCAGTGGAACATCATGCAGGCTCAGAGGCTTCTGTCTTCCAGTTGAATTTGGTCATTATCTGCTGGATGTATTTTATTAGAAGAAGGCATGCCAAATTGGACTTTTCCCTTTGGCTTCTAGTTGGGAAGGCACAGGTGAAAAATGGCTTGATTGTGGCTATCAACCTCTGCCCAAAACCCCAGCCCCAGTGGTGCAGCCACTCACCCCTACAACTGTAGCTTCCCCAGCTCTGAGAACTTCTCCCTCCCCTTGCAGCAACAGCTTCTTTCCTTACCTTCAGGGTCCTTGACATTCCTTAACCCTGCCCACACCACCATGAAGAGTCCCTCCCTTAAACTTTCAGCAGTTACACTTACTGAACTACCATGGCCTTCCTGACAAGACCCTGACCACTGCATTGCCAAGGGAAGTATCTAGCAAATAATTGAAATCCATACATATTTGTTGAGTATATTTTATAAAACTAAGATCATGCCAAGTTGGACATCAGGCCACAGGAGTTCTAATCTCAGCTCTGGCTCAAAGATGCTCTGTGAGTTTGGGCAGCTCTGTGAGCCCCCACCTGCCACCCGCAATAGATTCAGAGGCCTTGAGTTCCCATCTGTGGTCCCCATCACTGCCAAGAGCAGCTCTCTCGAACACCTTGTATTGGGGGGCAGGGAGGCTCATTGCCCCACCGCCTTGAGCCTGATTAGGGGAAAGACTGTCTTGAGGCTTTGCTACTGCATCGATTCCTCCTAAACTAGAAGAAATTGATCCAGTGACAGTTGCTGTCTTACCTTCCTTTCTGGGAGGAGCTGACTGTAGGCCTGGGATTGTGCACTAAGGCAGTATTTCTGAATAACAATGGCCTTTTGTCCCATTATCGATTGTTCTGCAGTCTACTGGGTTAGGAGTGGTGTGCATTTCGTGCTGCTCCCTCCTCCCTCCTAAAGCAAGCCAAAGCCTTAAAGGGGGGTGGTGCGGGGTGTAGACAGAGAGGGGTTGTTTTGTTCAATAAGAAGATGCTCAGCTCTTAACCAAATAATTTCTTGTTTGTTTTTGAACGCTGAAAATGGTTCATGATGACGGTGCTGGCAAAGACCCTCGCTTGGTTCCGGCGGCCTTTGTCTCTGAGAGTTTGTTTATTCCAGGCCTTGTCCTCGCCAGACATCCGAAGGTCCTGCCAGCCTGAGCCCAGGAGGCTCAATGTCTGGGGCCCATGATACTCCCAAGGGCATACAAAAACATTTTACCTTCAATTTCTTTTAAAATCTGAAGGAATAATAAATATAATAATGGCGAACCCAGCCTGGGTTATATTTGCCTGTATGTCAATGCAGTTGTAAACTAGAATGTTTGTTTGTTTATTTATTTATTTATTTATTTATTTATTTATGATGAATGAAAGGGCCCATGAAAGCAAACTTGCAGACAAAAGTGCCTAGGGCCCACACAAGTGGCTCTGCTTTGTAGAACACCAGCCCTGAAGATGTACTGCAAGCAAATAAAATCTGGGAAGCCCAAGGGCCTCCGCCCCCTGGGAGGTTCATAGCACACAGTAGCAGATCAAAGGGCTGAGCCATCCTGCTGCGAAGGAATCCATTTCACTTTATTTAAGCCAGCTAGTTCCATATTTATTTGACCATGGAATACTTGGAAAAAGACAGATCAAAACTTTGCTTTTGGAGAGGCGGGCCAAGATGGCGGCTTAGCAAGGTGCGCGTTTTAGTTCGTCCTCCAGAACAACTACTAGATAACCAGAAACAATACAGAACAGCTCCCGGAACCACGATAGTGACCGGACACACAGCGCGCCCAGAACGGGAACAGCTTAGACCGACGGCAACTGGCCGGATCTGTGAGTTCCCCAAAGCCGCGGCGGCCGGTG
>PVIY010016618.1:0-51168 GCA_004026745.1 Myrmecophaga tridactyla
CCGGGCTGCCCTTCCCGCCCCTCCTGCTCTGGAATGCCGTGTTTATTTACTGCTCTGTGGATCCTTGTTTCTCTCGGGAAATCACTTTTTCCAGGGCTGGGGGAGGCTAGCAGGTTGGCTCCAAAGAACTCCCCTTTCTCCCTCGTTGTCCTGGGCACCAGGGGGGTGGGGGTCCTAAAAGTGAAAGCGGCCAAGCAGAGGCCAGCTGGACTTCCCCCTCCCTTCTACCGCCCCCCGCCCCCGCTAGCCACAGCCCCCGATGCCCCCAGGAGCAGGGCTGGGTGGGTGGGAGGTGAGCCGGGCTGTGCGGCGGAGCCACTTGGGTGGCGAGGCCCACCTCGGCTTCGGGTCCCGCCTCCCGGGCCCGCGGCCGCCACCCACGCGTCCTGGCGCGCCCCCGCATCTGGGGCTCCACCCTGGAATCACGTCCACCAGGAGGACGTCCCGGGAGCTGGGGCCCCCTCGGCCCCTCTAAGCCCGCGGCCCCCATGGCCCTCGGGCCGGGAAGTTCTTGGTTGTGTGCGCGGTGGGACGTTGGGCCGCAGCCTGGCCTCTACCCGCGAGATGCCGGCGGCACCCCCCACCCAAGGTGTGACAATCCAGAATATCTCCGGTCATCAGCAGGTTACCCCCTGGGGTGGGGATGAGCTCACCTCGTCCCCCTCCCTACCCGCACTGAGAACCCCTGGGCTAATCACACCCCCTGTTTGACTTTCCTCGCAGCCCCTCTTCACTCCCTGAAGTGGTCTTTTTTTCTCTTGATCCCAGGGGTTTCCAAGCCCTGGCAGCACTTTTTATTCCAAGAACCTTTAAAATATCCCAGATAATCTCTGGAGCTGGGGCCTGGAGATCCTTTCTTTATAAAAGCTTCCCAGGTTGCTTTGCTGCATAGCCCCAGTCGGGAACTCTCCACCACACACACACACACACACACACAGACACACACACACACAGACACACGCACACACCATCCGTACCCCCTCCCACTTCTGCAGTGTCCACCAGCTGCGTGAGGAACAGGCAGGTCTCCCCACATTTACATCCTCATATACGAAATAGTGCCTAGTGCAGAGTAGGGACTCAAAAAAGATTTACTGAATGAACAAATGCTCCAGAAAACCTATCATCCTGGTAGGTGTTTTTTGGAAGGATTCATTCATTTCTTCAACACACATTCATTCAGTCTGCTGTGTGCAAGGTGTGACACTAAATGCTGGGGGTACAGAGATGAGCAAAACTTGACCACTTCTTCCAGGAGCCTCCCATCTATACAAACACACAGAGTTACCCGTGCAATTAGATAATTGGTAGAGTGGAGGGAGGTAGAAAACAGTTGGAAAGTAGAGTCAGTGGTTCCTAAAAAGAATCTAGAAAGGCCCCTAGTTTCTCTTAGCAAGGTGTTTACCTGCATTTTCACACTTGACATCACCGCTGCCCTGGCACAGTAGGTGTGGTTCCCCTGTGCCAGCTGAGGAAACTGAGGGTCTGGTTGCTTATGTGCCTTCCTCGGCTGGCCTGCATTCCAGCCCAGGTCTGTCTCTTGGGAAAGCCTGTGCTCTTTCCAGCCTGTGGCTCTGGGTCCCGTGGTGCACCTGGCCATCTGCCTGCAGGATCCAGGGCCTGAGGAGCCGGCGCTAAATCCCACGTCCACCGGTAGCCAGCGGTGGACTTCCTGGCCCTGGAAGGTTACTTCTCAAATCCTTCTAGCTCTTTCTGTGTAACCAAGAATCACACTTAGTTTGGGTTTTGCAGACATAGACCCCAAAACAAAGATTCAAGTGCAAACAGTTCATTTGAAAAGAGAAGGGAGCACTGATAGGGGAGCCAGCAAGTGAGACAAGGAAGAGGGGTCGCTAGAAAATGGTGTGTTATCAAGCAAGTTGCTGCAGTGGGCAAGCAGAGCATAATCCTGCTGGGAAACTCAGCATGGCAGCATGTAGCAGGAGCCTGTGTGTTGAGACAGGCATGGTACCGACTCACCAACTCCCACCAGTCACTGTGTGGGCTGCCCCTGGCACTTCAGACTGCCAGGCTGGAGGCAAAGTGAGCACCAGAAACCAAAGGGAGCCTCCCAAGGAAGTGCCAACCGTTGGAAATGGGGCCCGTGTGCACTGAGGAGGGAAGGGTAGGGTCTCATTTATTGAGTGTCTGTTGTATACAGCTACATGCTAGGTTTGAAGGTGTGAAATAGTAGCTATGTCTGCCTTAGGAGCTGGCAGTCAGGGGAGGGGCACCAGTGCTCTTCCAGCTATAAGCATCATTCCTCTATGGAGGTCGGCTTGGGAACATCTCAGTCCCAGCCCATCACAGCATTCGCAGTTCTTCACCTTCTGGACCCAGCCTCCTCTCTTGCCAGTCACACCCCACACCCCACACCACCTAGAATTCTTGGTTCCAGGATTTCTGAGCTGCTTGCAGCTCTGGAAATAACTTCTCTCTTTCTCTCCCCATCCTGGGCCAGTCAGAGCTTTCTTCTGCATTGTCATTTTCCCTCTCCGTCTCTCTTGAGTCAGGTTAGTATCACCTCTTCCAGGAAGCCATCTCTGATCACCCCCACCTACCACTCTCCAGGTGCACTGGCCTCTGTGAAGCCCCAGTTCTTACTCCTATCAGAGCTGTCGTCACACAGGACCGTAATGGCCTCTTCACTTCTCTGCAAGCTTTGGGGAAGGCAGGCTCTCGGGTCTTTTCCACTGGGCGCTAACATTAGCCCTGGGTTTGAAAACTCGACCTGGATTTAGAACTCAGCGTAAGTACTCCCTCATTATGGGGCTTGGGTAGGACTCTAAGCCTCAGTTTTCCTCTCTGTGAAAATGACTACCATACACATACCTTATAATAGGGCATTGTAAATCTCAGAGAAAACTGCCTAGAACACAGTATGTACAGATGTCCAAGGCAGAGTCCAGGAGGAAAGAGATGGTGCTCGCGAATAAGAGGTGGGGGCAGGTCAGGGGAACCAGCGGGAGTGGGGGAGCACCTGGACCTGCGACAGCTGAAAGTCCTGCCTCCTTTAGGCCTGGAGGAGCAGGAGGAGGGGTGGTCACTAGAACAAGTGTAGCTGGAGGAATTTCATCATTATCCTGTGATAATAAAGAATAAGAGCTAACAGTCTCCGAGTGCCCACTATGTACAGACACTGTTCCAATAAACAGATTAACTCAAATAAGCCACAATGAGGTGAGCGCCTGTTCTAGTTTGCAAGCTGCCAGAATGCAACACACCAGAGAAGGACTGGCTTTTAATAAAAGGGGATTTATTTCGTTAGTCCATCAGAGGAAAGGCAGCTAACTTTCCACTGAGGTTCTTTCTTATGCAGGAAGACACAGGGTGATCTCTGCTGGCCTCCTCTCCGGGCCTCTGGGTTCCAACAACTTTCCCTGGGGTGACTTCTTTCTGCATCTCCAAAGGCCTGGGCTGAGCTGCGAGTGCTGAGATGAGGAATGCCGAGCTGCTTAGGCTGTGCTACATTGCGTTCTCTCATTTAAACACCAGCCAATTAAGTCAAAGGTCACTCATTGCAGCAGACACACCTCCTAGCCGACTGCAGATGTAATCAGCAACAGATGAGGGTCATGTACCATTGGCTCATGTCCACAGCAACAGAACTAGGTGCCCTCACCTGGCCAAGTTGACAACTGAAACTAACTACCACAGCGCACCGTTTAGCAGATGGGAAGCCTGAGAAACAGAAAGATTAAATTATTTTTCTCTGGGTCCCAAAGGCAGAGGAGGAGTGGAAGATAAAAACCTTGACATTCTCCTTTGACCCTCTGATCTCATGCCAGTTTCTCCCACTGCTAGAATTCAGCTGGAAGCTAGGGGTGAAGGCATGCATTAAACAGGGGGGCGTCACAGAGCAGAGTGGAGAAGGATGGAGAGTAGATCCAGAGGGCAGATGGAAGGGAGCTAGCATGAAAGGCAAGAAGTAAATGGGAGCTGCTGCTGTTCAGAGTTGCTGTTAAGAGATATGTGAACCCCGGACAATGCGGGGCACCCTCTAGGCA
Organism: Myrmecophaga tridactyla; assembly: GCA_004026745.1. Classification (NCBI taxonomy): domain Eukaryota; kingdom Metazoa; phylum Chordata; class Mammalia; order Pilosa; family Myrmecophagidae; genus Myrmecophaga; species Myrmecophaga tridactyla. Next base: position 4,008 of record PVIY010016618.1, read on the forward strand.
GGTGCAGAGACTTTTCAATTGAGCGAATGAACCACTGACCTATTAACTGCAAATCGTGGCAACACCACTTGGGCCCCAAGTAGCATATTTATTGAATAATGTCATTGGAAATATTATCCCTTTAAGCTTCTGGCAACGAAGGAAATGGTTTCTACATTACCTAAGAGTTTTAATAATGTTACGTACTTGTTGACTCAGTGAATTCTTTTTGACATTTATTCAGGATTTCTAGACTGCATGGGGGAAAAAGCAAAAACACCCTCAGCCAATGTCAGAGCTGGCAATTGAAAAATAGAATTTTCTATTCAAGTTGAAGTGTCAGGCACTTGAGTGGACTTTTCCTTTAGATTGATAAGCATTCCTGCCTAGGACCACCTCACGAGGGATTCCTGGTTATAATAATCCCCCACTCTTATTTAGGAGAGCTGCCAAACATTTAGAAAGCACCGTCTTTGCTTCTTTACAATGTGCTTTTCTTTCATTCATTCATTCATTCATTTATTCATCAAATATTTATTTATCACCTATTATGTGCCAGAAGCTTTTCCAGGCCCTTGGAATGCTTTGGGAGAAAGCAGAGTCCTGCCAGGGAACTTGACCTAGGCAGAGACAGACAATATGCAATAATCATAATAAGTAAAGAAATTATATGCTAAGCTAGAAAGTGATAAGTGCTATGAAAAAAAAGCCAAGATTGAAGGAGACTGGGGAGTGAGAATATTTGGGGAGAGCTCTCCAAGCAGAAGACAGCTGGTACAGAGTCCCTAAGGCAGGGAGGTCTGTGCCTGACAGATTTGAAGAAAACAGTGAGACCAACGTCATGCAGCAGGATGGGTGTCGTGCAGCAGTGGGCAACAAGTTTGAGGCTACCCTGGGGTCAGATGGCGTAGGCCTCTCAGACTGTGATCAGGACCTCGTCCATGCCAGTGAGTGATACGTTATTTGGTTCATTGGAAATTCAGTGAGAAAGTCGTTCTTCTCATTGTCCCTTTTTATAAACGAGTAAACTGAGATTCATGGCCCAAAGCCAAAAGATTATTTTAGAACTAGAAAATTAATACTCAGAGAGTGGGGAGCAACTTGCCTGAGACCAAAGAGTAGAAAAGCTGGCACAGGTTGGGACTTGGATCCCTTTATTTTCAGTTCAGAAGTCTTTCTGCCACCTCTCTGCCCCATAAATGGACTTCCTTTCAAGGAAGTGACTGGGGCCTTTTTTGAAGATGCAGATAGAGACATGGAGCTCACCACACTATGCTTTGCTGCCAGATCTTCTATATTCACTACAGAATTCCTTGCCTGGCATGTGGCTCAAGGTGGAAAATCTGAACGTGGCTAAAAATACGTGTTAATATATACTGGCGTGAAAGGAGGCCATTGCTTTGTAATATGATCATTGCTGCAGTCAGAGTAACTTCTGGCATATATCGATTGCTTCTCGAGTGTCTGGCCTTTTTCTACGCTCTAGGCATGTGTACATCTATTTATTCCTCACCGCCACCCTAAGAGGTAGGTTCTGTTACTTTCCTCATTTTATAGATGAAGAAGCACAAGAAAGGTGAGAGAACTTGCCCAAGGTCACATAGTAAGTACATAGCTGAGCTGGACTCGATGCATAGTCCCTCCGGCTTCAGAATCTACACTCCTAACCCCTCGACTCACCCAGATTGGCCAGACTTAAAGAGGGTTACACCAGCCACAGGATTTTGGTCACCAAAACTGTGCGTCCATTTCCTGGGGGAGGCTGGGGAGTGGATGAGTGCCACCTTTCATTTTCCCCAGGAGATGCTCCTCTGTGGCCGAGTCCTTTCAGGGGCTTTCAGAATTTGCTTGGCAAGATGACTTTCAAACACCCCTGTATGAAAGTAGAACCCATCTCTCATCCCCTCGCCGACGTCAAGCATGACTATTTCTACTTAGAGTTATTTGAGTGGAGAAAGACGCCGTTTCCAGGGACTGAGCCCAGTTCTCAGGCTGTGCTCGTCTGTTCATAAGGATGGTGATAATTAGCATCAATGAAGTGCTTCTGCTTCCCAGCAGTCTGTCCCACGCAGCAGTGAGAGCATTCAGTCCTCACAAGGACTCTGAGAGGCAGGCATTTCTGTTACCATTTTATAGATGAGGAAGCTGAGATTCAAGAAGGTTAAATGATTTGCTTATTCACAAGCTGGTAAGTTGGTTGGGAAGAGAAAAGTTGAACCCCAGCCCAAATCCAAAGCTCTTGCTATTCCACTAGGCTAATTGATCAGCCATGCTCAGAATATACCCCTTTAGAGTCTCCTTAAGAATCGTAGGAGCCCATTACCTTTATCCCATCTTCCTTTCTGAAGACTGGCATAAAGAACCATGGTAAATTCCTAGGGGTCTCTACCTAGACTCGAGAAGATGTTAAAGAAGTAAGTTTGTAGGATGGGCTCCCCATTTAGTGGAGATTGTGTTTATTCTCTGGGAGCTGGCTGGCTGTGTCTCGTTACACTGAATTGGACTGCTGAGGGATTGACACCCATTGGCCACGTTTAGGAGTTTGTGTTGATATTACTGTTGTGAAAAAGCACATATTGGTCCCCACCATCTATATGACTGTGACTAATTTTTTTTTTCCTCTTCCATTTCATGCAAGTTTTGCTTGGCATAATTGGCACATTGGCCCAGGCTGCCAAGATTGCCAACTTGGAGTCTTGGATCAGTTAAATCAGTTATGACAGATGTGATTATTTACAAGAAAATAGAAGTTACTATAATTGGACCTTCTAAGGAGTACGTTTGGGTGGAGAATGAGAAAGCACAAGTTTAATCTGGCATGATGTATTTGGATTTCAGCCCTGAGCAGGTTCTCTCTGCTCTGTGAAAGGAGGTGTTGGGGTGTCTGGCACCCTCCAGTGATACTGCCATTTATCAATTCTCATGACACAGCTTTTGATAGATGGGAGGGTGAGGCAGTAGAGCGAGCATTGGATTTGGCACCAGGAGAACTGGCTTCAGTTCTCAGCTCACCTACATATCTTTCACATCACTTCATTTTTTTTAGGCATAAAATAGGGGTAAAAGTGTTTCCTTACCTCATCATAGGGTTGTGAAACTTAAAAGTGATAGAGTAAGACAAGTATCTAGGATTGTGGTTGGTCTAAGGATCCATGCATAAGGCACTGAGGGTTAGATGTCCCTCCTCTTCCAGAGCATGCTCTTTAATCTCTGTGAGCCTTACTGTTCTTTATGGGAAAATAGAGATGGGAGCCTCTCATGCAATGGATGTGCTGGTTGGAGGAAGTGAGGTATATGAAAGAGGCTTCATAAACAGTTATTTCTGCTTCATTCCTCAAGCTTCTTATTACTATAGTGACCATTTACTGCTTGCATGCCTCAAGCCAGGCATGGTTGTAGCCAGAGGGGGCTTCTCCATGGGGCACAGTGACACATGCTGAGGGTCCATGATACTTTTAGAGGCCCAAAAGATGTTTTATTTTCATTTAGTTTAAGATCAGAAGAATAAATAATAATACAAAGTTGAATATAAATAAAAAACACAGTAACAAATCCAGCCTGGATTTTATATTCACCTTCATACCGAGGCGGTTGTAAACATAATCTTTCAGGATTATTTTTTTCTCTTTAATGGAGGAAGGGGCCCGTGAAGGCAGAAATGCCTGGTGCTCAGAGAAGTTGTATCCCGGCCTTGGTTGTAGGATCTTTACAGATGTAAGCCAGTCATTCTCCAGAAGGTGTTTCTCTTTGTTTTAATTCTCATTTTACACATGAGGAAAGGGAAGCTCAGGGAGGTTAAGGAACTTATCCAAAGCCACATGGCCCGTAACGGGCTGGCTGAGGTTGGCTAACAGCTGTTGCCACCCAAAAATTTCAGTGGCAGTTTATGTCTTGCTCACTTAAACAACTCAGTGTGTGCATGTCTGGCAGGCAGTCTTCCACAAAGTGATTCAGGGATCCAGGCTCCCTCCCCCGTGGGTCCTCCCCCCACCCCACTCCTCAGCACTCCTTCCACCCAGTGGATGCGGAAAGAGAATAGCGGGCAGATGGACAGGAAAGGGAGAGCGAGCACAAGGAGGAGGTTCTTATGGGCCGGGCCTGGAAGTGGCTCACGTCACTTCCTCTCAAATGCCATTGGTCAGAATGCAGTCACATGACCACGCCCAGCCGCAAGGAAGGCTGGGCAGTGTAGTCTACCTGCACACCCAGGAGGAAGAAGGGAACGTGGATACCGCGAAGTGTTTGCTGTTCTTGACACAGTGATAGCGTTGGATTCCAACTCGGGTTCTTTACACAACGTCCATGCCCTTTCCACTCTCGTTAGCTGGTTTTCGTAACTATTGGCTTTTGCAAAATCCCTTTATGGACTCTTTCCTTCTGCCAGGCTTGCCTACTCACGGTTCCTACCTTCAGACCTTTGCCTGCTGGGCCCCTGGGAAGAGAGATGCATTGGGGAGCTCTCCCTGCCCTGGGACAGCTCTCAGACAAGCTGGGGGAGGCTGCAACCAGGTACTGGGTACTTGCCAACGCCAGTGAATACCTCTTCAGTGTGAAAACACGGAGGCTGCACCGAGAGATTCAGAGGGGTGGAGAGTGATGAATTATAGTCTTGGCTGGATCTTGGGTGACGAAGGCATCTGCTCGTGGGGGGAGGGGTAGACCGTCCTTCAGTGCCAAAATGCCCCAGTTCGGGTATAACTGGCGGTTCGGCAGAAGTGACCTGTGTGGCCCCATCTCTAACCCTTTGATGTGTGCTGCCTTCAGATACCCTTGGTCCTAAAGGAGAACACTCCTGGAGCCAGCTGAAGTCTGGATGTCCCTGGATGCGTCCCTGTAATCTCTGGGCAAGCCATTGGCACTGACAATGTCCTACTGGTGCTCTCCTCCTGGGCACCCAACTCTTCTAGGGTCAGGCCAAAGCATTCTATTAGGAGACTCCTGAGTCGCATTCGAATCTCTCCCTTCTCCGGGAGTCCTTCCAGGTCACTCAGCCCTCAGTGGTCCCCACCCTCTCAGACACCGGCCATTTCCATTGACTTGACGGAAGGTCCTACACTGCCTCGTGACAGCTCTCTTCGTCACTCTCTTTTATCTGCTGTTGAGCTCAGGGGCAAGGAAGCTGGGATCATGGCTAGAGCCAGGCGAGGCATGAATGCTCGGGAGGGCTTTGTAGACATCATCGGCTCAAACTGCATTTACTCGAGTCTAACATTTCATCCAAATTTATGTCCAGCACTGGGTTTAAGTAGAGAGAGAGACTTAGTACCCAGGCACCAACCTTCTTTCCTTTTATTTGGGGATGGGGAAGCACGCCAAGAACAAAAAATACTTTGCCTGGAGTCCTCTGAACTGTTTGTGGTAATTCCCCTGATCTCTGTAAGGTGAATGCAGTCACATTTTATACCAGTGTCCGTAGCAGAAACAAAGCAGCCTCAGTCAGAGCTGGTTCTGTCCCCAGGACTGCTATTGCCAGCTGACCCGTGCTGGTTGCATTATCTCCCTTCTCTCTGCCTGTTTATCTGTCAGATCGGGATGCATCATGGCCAGCTTGGAGGGGAGGTGGCCACGAGGTTTAAATGGAGCATATCAAGACTTCACTGGCATTGGCATGGTCCAGCCCCCATCCCTGGTCAGTCTCTCTCACGCAGGCACAAGACCTTGCTTAAAAATGTGTCTTGTGAGGAGACTTGGCATCCAGGACGTGCCCTGTGAGGAATTTGTTTTGTTTTAATGCCGAGGACGTTTGCGTGAAAACAGGATCTTCGTTGCTTAGGAATTGATCAACTCCTGCTGCAGCTTTTCCCTGCTGAAGCGCCAGTCCCATGTTTGTCACAGGCAAAGGGGTAACAGCAGGGACAACGCGACTGCGACAATTGCAGAAATGTGGCTGTTCAGGGAGGAACGCGGCATTTCAGATCAAAAGAGAGATTCGGGCATCAGTCCCCGATGGCAGACAGCGCCCAGGGAGATGTGCCCTCTGCCAAAGGGCAGGAGTGAAGATGTCCTGTGGGTCTCGTTTTGTCCTAGATGCTCAGGGCAGAAGAGAAGGAAGAGGCAAAGACATGTAAGACATGGTTTCTACCTGCAAGAAACTTAAGGGCCATCTGAACAGAGGGACAGAGGGGCAGCAGCCTGTGAGAAGATGCAATGACTAGGTGAAAAGTAACGTATCCACAGGCATGAATGATAGGAACCGGTAGCTGCAGTTGGAAGGCAGGTTGGAAGGAGGAGTTGAAGAGTCCTCAGCTGGATAACCTTGAGCAAGTTCCTTAACCTCTCTGTGCCTCTGTTCCTCACCTGCAAAATAACACCCATCTCACAGGGTGGTTATGGGGGCAAGTGTTTATGTGTTAAATGGCAGGCATAGAGGAAGCCCTCGATAAGCCCAAAGTGTTATTGTTAATATAAATAATAATAATTCATAATACTATTAGATATTTTCCATCCTAAGGAAGAGATATCTGGGTGGCCATAGAAGTGTTCTTGGAGGAGAGATTTGAACTTGATTGCAAAGAGGGGAAAACAATGAAGAGACCTGTTAAAGAGAGGCTTTGTTCCAGGCACACCTGCCTCCAGTGCTTACAGTTCTGAGGGGGATTTGCAAATCAGCATCCAAGAAACGCAAGTAAAATTGCCCCACCTGAAGTTGGAGGAGAGTTTCCAGGCCTCCTGCCCCTTGGGGACCCCTGTCTGATTGTGGCCCCCGCTGGGAAGGACAGAGCCAGGAGGGGGAGCTGAGCCAGCCCGGCCTCCCACCTGCCTCCAAGCATGGCTTCCTGGGAGCAGTGAGGTGGGGGCGTCCAAATCCCCCCACGGCCGGACGCCCTTCCCTCTGATGCCCCTGATGTGTGCTGATCTAGTCTGCGGGCCTGCAGAAAATAGCTGCCTGGCCACAGCCCCACTCCGGTGCCTTGGCTGGCCCACCCTCCCTGGGCTCCCTCTCCCATGTGCCTCTCTAAGTCCATAAATGCAGCTTTCCAAGCCCTCGGGTCCATCACACTGGAAACGATTGAAAACCACTTGGCAAAAAGAAGGGTGAGCTCATGAGCAAGAATACATTTTGTTTTCCTCGCCATTCTCATTCAAATCCTGGGTAGCAGGGCCGGCCACTCTGGGGAGTGCTGCCAGGCGGGGACCCCGTGCGTCCTCTGTCCCTCCCGGTGGCAGGGGACCCGCAGAGGGCGCCGGACAGCAGGTCCGGCCTTGGCTGCTCATCTGCCAGGCTTCCGTGGGCCCCTCAGAAGTGAAGACACGGCCACACGGGCCTGCGGAGAGGCCCATATTTAGAGCTTGGGGAATGTGGGCCTCTGGCAGGCGGCCTGGAAAAAATGGCCGTGTTCTGAGGGCCAACGCCGCCGAATTATAAATAGCGCCCGCCTCCCTCCCCTTCCAGCTTGCTGGGTCTGCCACCCCAGGACTGACAGCCTGAATTCAAAAGGACTGAACAGGACAAGGGGGCGGGGAGCAGGGGACAGGAGATGCCGGATTGTGCAGTCGGTTCAGCTGCCGTCTCGGGATGAATATGGAGAACTGTCACCGCCCATTGGGGCCAAGAGTGGGATGCAGTTGGGGCAGCAGAATTACTACCGATTTAATCCCTGTTTATAAGTCACATAAGCATTGAAGAAAATCTAAAGGAAATCCTAACTCCATGAAATGACTGCAAGGGAGCTGTAGAGCCCTTAAAATAAATAAGCACAAGTCAGCTGCCTCATTTGATATAAAGGGTTTCTCTCTGACTTAGAAAGGTCAGCTGCTCTGGCTTCCAAATCAAAATTTACTTCCCGGTGCCTTGAAAGCTAGAGGATCTCTCGGCATGTTTTTGTGTTTCCCTGGCACGCATGCGGCAGGGGCTGACTCCTTCCCTGCAGACCTCGGCATATTGTGCTCACCTCGGGTGATGAATTTAAAAAGCCATTAAAAAATAAGGAAATAAAGGTGTGTGAAGCCCTGACTGTAGAAAGCCATTCATCCCTGGGTATCAGGGATGGATGGGAGATGTTCTGGCAAATTCTAAATTCTGGAAGAGAGGTTTGCATCCTTGGTGCTGCCGGGTGCTGCTGGGAATCGCCAGCTGCCACCTCTCTGATTTGCCGCCCGGCCTCTGAGGCTAGGAACTGGGGCGGGGGGGGGGTGTCTCTGCTTGGCGGCATGATGGGACAGGGGTGTGCAGGTGCATGCTGACGGCTGGGACCCCCACCCTGGGCGTCTGTGCCACCTCTTTGTCCTTTGTTTTGACAGATATGGCTTTGTAGGAAGGATTTGGAAATGAGATAATTCATTGGCTTCTTCTCTCCTACCTTTATAATTCTCATTTCTTCTGTCCTTTGGCGCAGCATTTGAAATCAAGAAAGTAAAAAACAAAACAAAAACCAAATTGAGGAGGAGCAGGCAAATCTTTGTGTCTTTTGGATGCTTCTCAAAAGACTGTCTCAGGGCCCTGCTGACAAGTAGATGTGAGGGGTGAGTAGGTAGACATTGCAACTCGACTCACAGTGTTAGATTTGGGGTGACTATCTAAGGGAGGGGTTTTAAAACTGTGCTTCAGGGAGCCCTCTTGGGGGAGGGATGTGTCAGATTCGTCCCCAGTGCCCCAGAGGCCAACGCAGACTGGCCCTTCCAGACCCTCAACCCTATTTCAAACAGAGCAGCTCCACACTTGCCTGTTTTAGTATTAGATTGCTTTTTTTGAAGAATGGATTTAGTGCCTCAAAAAAAGTCTGAAAACCATTATTGTAGCTAGCTCAGTCCTTTGAGTGCTGAGTAAATAAAGGTTCAGGGAGGGGCGATGATCCTTCCAAGCTCAGGCCCCAAACTCAGGCCCTCTGCGTGGGTTGCTGCTCTGACCACAGTTTTTGTTTTGGGGAAGGAAAGCCCCAGACTGTTTAAGAGGCACCTTTGGGAGCATCTTTTCTGCCCCTCGTCACCTCTTCTTACAGTAACCAAGGCCCAGAGAGAATATGGGGATTCATTCCAGGGCCAGCGGGTGGCAGATGTGCCCTAAGAACCCCAAATGGCAGGACTCAGCCCCGTCAGGACAGCTTCCCAGGGTAAGAGGTACTTGGTTGAGATGAGAAGAGCGACTGGGGACAACGTGGGTGACGCGGGGTAGGGAGAGCCCACTGAGTGGAGGCCCTGCTGTGCACTGGGCCCAAAGCCCCTGGCGGCCCCTCTGCTCCTGTGCTGCTGCTGAGCGGCTTCCCACCTGGCCCCCACCAGGGCCTCTCGGGGAGGGCCGGGGGGCAGCCACGGAGCCTGGATTATCCTGAAGAGAGCTGCTCTCAGGAGAGTCGTCTGCTCCTGCGCTGAGCTGAGGGGCTGTGGTCGGGCTGGCGTGCAGGAAGGTTTGCTGCAGCAGAACTTGAATACATAATGTGCCTGGTCTGACTCAAGAGGTGAGGAAGTCCAGATGGCCGCCTCCGGGGGGAGATGGACACCCCCGGGGATGGTGTGGTGCATTTTCAGTAAAACCCCCTGAGGGTGCCCTGGGGAGACGTTAGTAACCATCTCAGGGCAGGCACAGCCCCTGAATAGAGGATGTGCCCTGGTGGGGGCCCAGATCTTGTTTCTGGTCCTTGAATGTAGAATTTATTCCTTTATCAGGACTGACACAGGGCTTGGGGAAGGAGCCTCAGAAACGTGGACAGTGATAATTTGTCACTCAGATACACTGAAAAATATAAATAAATATTCTTGACAGCGTAACCTCTTAGGTGGAGTCCTGTTCTTAGAATCAGCTCTCTCGCAGATGTGGAAAAACTAGCATCTGCTCCTGCCTGCAGAGGTCATTGCAAACAATGAGCTAAACATATTCCCCAGTTTCTTGGATCCAGCTGAGGATGAGTCCAGGGCAGCCGAGGGGCATGTTTGCCGAACTTCCCAGTCACTCCTGTTTTCTCTTATGCGTTTGGAGGAGGGAGTGGGGGGGCCTCCATAAAACGTCATCCTTTGCAGTGCTGTGATTCCATGGTTTCGGTCTTTAGATGGTCGGCTGGGGCGTGTTGGGAGTGCAGAGATGCAGATTTCACACTTCACCTTTCTCTGCGCAAACGTTTCCCAAAGTGTGCTCCGAGGAACAGAAGTCCCGGGAAATACTCTACGACAAAGCAGTTCCGGTGTCATGTCATTTTGGGAAATGCTGCATACAAATTCATCTGCGTGCATGTTAGGTCTCTGCTCAGAAGGTAAAACTTCCCAGACCACACTGTGAAAGCAACCACTAGTACAGCCACCGGTAACACCTTCTATCCCCCTTCCCTACTCCTTTCTCTTCAGACTACTTTTACATCCTGATTTTACATTTACTTTTGTACCGTCTGTCTGGTTTGCTCAGTGCCGGATCCCTGGTGCCTAGAACACCACCCAATCCCATTAAATATGCTTCAAATGAACCAATGAACCAATTAATGCATTAAAACCCTCAGGACTTCTCCACAAAAACTGTTTAACTTTGTTTAGCTCAATATTTTCCCAGATTTCTTTCTCCTTTTCTTTCTGTGTCTGGCTCATCTTATCACTCAGTCTCAGGTCCCATTTGAGGCTGGCTCTGACCGCCCCATGGAGAGGAGCGGGCTTCCCACCCCATGCAGCCCTATCTCATTACCATGCTTTATTTCTCTAGTGGCACTAATCACCAGCAGAAATTAACTTGGGTACTTATTAGTTCACTCTTGTGTTGACTTGCTCACCGGATAGACCTCTGTGAGGGCAGGGACCTGGTCTGTCCCATTCACCACTGAAGGTCCGGGGCCTTGGGCAGTGCCTGGTGCATGCTCAGTAATGATTCGCTGACCCCCATTAACAGCCAAGAGCTTCAGTCCCACCACACATGCTCTGGGACAGGCTGTCTTCTGCAAACCTTGCAACAGGTTGTGCCAGCTCTTCCAGAGCAGTGGCTGCTCCCTCTTCCATAGAAACACAGTGTCAGAGCTGGAGGAAGCGTGAGAGATCACCCAGTCCGGTGCTGTCATTTTTCAGAAGAAGAAATAGAGGCCCCGAATAGACAGTTTGTGACAGCTTGGGAGGGGCCCCCAGGCCTCCTGTCTTTACTCTGGTTCTCCTGTGTTCGTGTCCAGTTGCCACTGCAGCAGATGACTGGCCTAGCTTTTAACTCAACACCAGTTTACCATCTCCCAGTTCTGGAGGTCAGAATCAAGGTGTCATAGGCCTGGAGCTCCAGCAGAGAACTCATTTCCTCGCTTCTTTAAGTGTCTAGAGGCTGCCAGCGTCCTTTGGCTTGTGGCCCCCTTCCATCTTCAGAGTCAGCAATGGCCGGTCAAGTCCTTCTCAGGTCAGATTGCTCTGACACTGACTCTCCTTTCTCCCTCTTTCATTTTTAAGGACACTTGGGATTACATTGGGCTCACGTGGATGACTCAGGATGCTCTCCCTCTCTCAAGATCCTTAACTTAGGCACGTCTGCAAAGCCTCTTTTGCCATGTAAGGTGACATGTTCTCAGGTTCCAGGGATGGGGACGTGGGCATCTTTGGGGTCGTTACTCTGCCCTCCACGCCTTTCATCACACTACCTGCCTCTTGGTACGTCCTCGGTGGAAGTACATATTCCCACCCTCACCCCCCAGCACTTCCTGCTCCCTTCCTCTGCTGTCATACTTGTCACATTGCTTTATCGCTTGTCAGGGACTGGCTGCCTGGCTAGCCCAGGACTTTACATGGGCGGGGCCTGGTCATCTTTGTGCACAACTATCAGCACGTCCCTGGCACTTGGGAAGCCCCCGGGAAGGGTGGGTGGCTTTCTTGCAGCTGAAGTGATCTATCTCCATTGTACTGTACCCCTTCCTGTTCAGTGAACTGAAGGGCTCTCCCACCAAGGCCCCATGCTTGGGCACTGCCGTGGAATGGGACCTCTCAGAAGTCAGAGGATGTCCCGGCCATTTCCAAGTTTTTCATTTCCTGCAGTATTAAAATATGAAAAAAAAAAATACTCAACTGGATCACAAAAATTATGGATCTGTAAAATATTTAAATCAACACGTTAACCCTTTGACACCCAAAATGCCATTCTATAGAATTGTGCTGTGTACCAGCTTATCACACAATGCATATTTAAAATATATTAATTTTTAAAAATTAAAATTTTAACGTATTAATTTTTTTAAGTATTCTGTACAGGTTATAGGCCCAAGCTTAGGACTGCTGCCTGCATACCTTTGTGTCTTGGGCAAAGCCATGTCAAAAATTTTAATTTGATGCTCTTTTATGAATGAGAGGCCCAATGCCTCCACACCTCCTGCTCCTGGGAGAGGCCCTGCTTAGAAGCAAGTTGGATGGCAAAGCCTCTCGCGGGTAGTTTAATACCTTAGACCAGACCCTGGGCAAGTCACGGCCCTTATCCGAAAGTCTGTGGATTCCTGTGAGGAAGCGTTTAGTGAATGTGGCCTTTTCACCACCTTTCACCAGCATCCTGTTATATTAAGGGGTTTGGGATAGATTCTGCCACCTGGTTCCTGGTAGGGTCAGTCTTTCTAATGTAGCCATGACAATGGTTTTATTTCTGGCCCGGGCTAATAAGTGGTTGCATCTTTGGCCTTCCATTCAGATATCATAACAGATATTCCTTCTGCTCTCCTTAGTGATTCTTGGCCCTTCAGAATCTGAGAGAAGGTCTGCTAACCTCCCCACGCATCAGAGTTGGGACTTGAACCCCAAGTCTCCCAAATGCTCACCTACTAATGTTTCCGCTACCCAGGTTAAATGGCAGGCTGGGTGAGAAAGCATGAAAAGCCTGACTTTGAGATAACTCTAATGGCTTTTGGAAAGAAAACAGGACCAAAAAAGTCATAAACAGTTGAAAACAATTTGTATGTTTATATGTCATGTGCTTTTCTGAATCTGATATCTTTTTCACAATAAAAATAATTTTTTTAAATCACAAGTAGGCAAAACTTAATAGATTGAGCCCCAGGTTCTCAATTCAGCCAGATGTCCTTCGCCTGTTTGCTGACCTCTTTTGGGCCTGTACTTGTCCACCCCTTTCCCAAAGCTTCCTCCAGCTGCTTCTGCCTGGCCTGGTCCCCTCCACTGCCTGGACTCCTAGGGTTGCTATGTCTGGGCTGGCTCATCCATTCATTCATTTATTCATCCATTCACAGGGTAGTTATGACACTTTCTGTCGTCCCTGATGACATGCAGTGTGGCAGAGTGAAAAGGGCACAGGCATAGGGATCTGGGCTCAAACCTGAATTCAGCCACTTTCTCTCTTAATCTCTCTGGGCCTTGGTTTCCTCATTTGTGAAGGAAAGAACCTGTACTAGGCCATGTTTGCAAACTCAGATGCATACAGGGGCCAGGCAAGTAAAGGAAATGAAGGAGGCGGGCCAGAGCAGAGTGACAGGGAGTGGTGGTGACCATGGCAGATTGGAGAGGCCTTGCACATCTGAAAGGGACAGTTGCCATCAACTCCAGCTGAGCGTTCCCATGCAGGAATGTAGACACAGTATTGCCAAGTAGTCCTTTTCTTTAATCCTAAGAAAAGTTGGAACACTTGATTTTTAAAAGAAGTTTCCAAAATGTTTAAAATACGATATCGGTCTAAGAAAAGATGGTATAGGTCTCTGAGCCAAACTTGGCCCCACCAGTTTGCAAGCCTGGACCAGAGACACTAGAGTATGTTCCTGCTTTCCTGCCCTGGTTGCTGAACACACTTTCCGCATGCCTGACTCCCTTTCAGCGTGGATGTGTTTCCTTCCCACTGCAGTCAAGACAGAGACTTTTGTTAAGCACTTAGTTGTCCCTGGCAGGTAATAAGTGCTCAATAAATGGTAGCTATGGAGGGCTAGACCCACGTGTTGTGCTGCTGAGCATACCCCAGGACTAGAACAGCCCTGGATACACGAAGAAGTCTCCAGTAACTTGTGCTTCTTAAATAAATGGGAACCTCACTTCTTAATGGTATTGTGAAGTCAGGTATGAAGTGGGTGCCAGAAGCCCAGGCTACTTGGCAAAAAGGGTGTACTATTTGGTAAAGAAGCTCGTTCACCTAAAACCTCTAAGAGATGGTCCTGGACTGTCATTTCTTCTCTGCCTTGTGCAAGTAAGAGAAATGGCGTCCAGCGAAGAGCAGGGCTACACCATTTAAGACTGAAATTCATTTACTCCTTCCAACCATAAATTTCCCTTTCACCCTTTCTTCTTCCTTTCTTGGTTGCCCCTGCTCATCAGGAAGAGTTAACAGACAACTTACTTACCAGGGCGGGGACTTGGGCTCTGCACAGAAAAGAAGCCCATTATTTTTTTGTTCCCCCAAATCTGCCACTCCAGGAGGGATCGCACCTTCGGCAGCTGGCACGAGTAGTACAAAGAAGCACTTGAGCCCAGAGCATCGCCCCTTTTCTTCACTGGAGGGAAAACGGGCCATTAGTCCTGCCTCGCCCGGTTCCCACCATCCCTCCCTTTCCCCTCCAATGGAGAGAGGGCCCAGAGTCTAGCCGGTTTCTCAGCCGGACACTGCCAGAACATATTAGCATATTTTGCATTTAAAAAGGACTTGCAAAATGAATTAAATGATTGGCATGGGGTTTCAAAAGGTTTTTCCCAACTACTAGAAATTGTGTAGTTTTGAAATTCACCCTTCCTGCCTGAAATGCCCTCGGCTGGCCGGGCAGCCAGCTTAATCAGGAGACATTGTACCAGGCGGGGACATATTTTAAGGCTCCTGATACCCAGTGATTGCCTGAGCGATACCTGGAGACTTACTAAAGAGAACCTTGTCCTAGTTTTTCAGTAGAGCTTGCAGTTCATTTTCCTTCCTTGCAGAGCTGAAATTTACACCAGTTCAACACGTCTTTTTCTGAGGGCCTGGGTCAGCCTGTGACAGTTTGCTGAGACATCCACATGCAGGTGGGATTCGAATCTTGGCTGGACACTCACCTAACGGAGGTGGGGCTTGGGGTGGGCTGCCAGCTTTGACACTTATTCACAGCCCTGGCACTGCCCCCGGCCAGGCAGGCTGGGTACAGGGGGCCAGTGGCTTTGGAAAGGTGGAGACTCTGGGAACATGCTTGGAGGAAATGCTGACCTTGGAGCTTGGAAAGACTGTTAATTGTCCAGGGTCACACACACATACACCACCCCCATCCCCCTTTTTTTTCTAAGTTTTATTGTGGTAATATGTACAACATAAAATTTCCCGTTTTAACCATTTTTAAGGGTACAATTCAGTGGCATTAATTGCATTCACAGTATTATGCTGCCATCACCACCATCCCTAACCAGAAATTTTCTATCACCCTAAACAGAAACTCTTTTCCTCTGAGCAATGATGCCCCATTCCCCTCCCCCAGCCTCTGGGAACCTGTAATTTATTTTCTGTCTCTATGAACTTGCCTTTTCTAGATTTTCTAAGTAGAATCATACAATATGTGCCCTTCGTGTGTGGCTTGTTTCACAGAGCATAAAGTGCCATGGCCTGTCATTGTCATCACATGCATCAGAGCTTCATTTCTTTTTTTTACAGCCAAATAATATTCCATTGTGTGGCTGTACCGCATTTTGCTTACCCATTTGCTTGTCAGTGGACACCTGAGTTGTCACAAACCATCTTTAGCCTCAATGAGAGCAGAATTCAGATCTCCTGACTCTTAATCCAGATTTGCTATTTTCACAAGTTCATAGAAATGAAAAATTGACCAGGGGATAAGGGCCTGGGGGCAGCAGGGTACCTAAGAGATTACAAAGTTTGGCATTGAGGAATTTAGAAAATGACAAGCTGTGGGAGGGCCTTGGACATTTCAGAATGACAGAGGGTTGTTACTGTTAATGACAGTAATAAAAGTGGTAACAGTTGCTAACATCTGAGTGCCTTCCCTGGGCCAGGCACTGTGGCATCTGCATGCTGTGCATCTTTCATCTCGTTTCGTCCTTACGACCACTCTCTGATGTGAACCGATTGATCCCTGTCTTGCAGAGGAGAAACCTGAGGCTCAGGAGATTAAGTGGCCTGCCCAAGGATGTCCAGTTGGGTCTGATGTCAGAATCTTTAGGAAAAAGGAGGCACCCACCACCACCACCATCCAAGTAAATGATCAAGAGCTGGGAGGATCAAGTTTAACAGCCCTCTGGAAAGTGTTACGAGCAGAGATCAGAGGAGGGAAGGCAGAGCTCCGCCGAGTGAGGGGAGGGCGCTTAGAGCCGGGGTGGGGGCCTGGCTGGCACGCGGGGCTCTGCGTCCACGGGGAGAGCAGCTGTGACCTGCAGGGCAGAAGTAAAAGTGCAGACCTGAGCTCAGGAGAGGAATGAAACAGAAATTCCTGTTTGTTTAGGAACAGGAGAAGGGGAGGCGGGGAACGTGTGTTTGAGAGAAAAGGAAAACGGGGGAGGAGGACGCATGCACGCAGGCATTAGGGAGACCAGGAGGGAGGGTGCATCCTCAGTGAGCTCAGCCTGGGTCATTACGTGGAATAAGGGAGGGAGGCCTGATTAGAAAAAAAACCAAAACCTGGGAAGGAGGGAAAGCCCAGACCTGTGAACAGTTCCGCGGGCGTCGGGAGCAAGGACGGCTGGCGGTGCTGTCCCTGTACCACGGTTGGACCAGAGGGTCCCACGTGCTGTGGTGAGACGTGGGGTGTAGCGGACGCGCTGAGGCAGCTCTGGTGGGGGCTGTGGCCCTGAGAGGGTGGGAGGTTGATTCCATCTTAGGTCTTTTTCCCACCCCCTCTTAGCGTTGCTGGATGGTCCCTTGGAAGGCTGATTACAGGGTGTTCTCATGGAGAATATAAACAGGGTACGGTGGCTTTGGACCCTGCCATGTCTTGTAGGCTGTTTGTTTTAATTTTACACAGAGTCCAGAGGATGGGTGAAAGTAAGTCATTTATCCACTACAAATCAAGAGCATTGATCTATTCCTAGCAATCGTTAAAACACTGAATTTCAGATAAAAGTTATAAACTATTTACTTAACTCTGAGCCAGCCATGGAATGGAATATTATACAACTATTTAAACAGTGGTAATGAGACCATGTCACAAAAAGGAGAAGTGCTTGCTGTATGTTAGGTAAAAAAAAAAACGAACGTGTGTGTAGTAAAAGTACATTTTTAAAAATAATTTAGATGTGCCCAGAGAAGTTAAGTAAGTTGTCCAATGCCCCACAGCTGGTAAGTGGAGAGCCAGGATTCAAGCGAGGTGTATTGATTCCAGAGCATGTGGTCTTTATTATAACGACACTTGTACTGCTGAGGGCACCTTGTGATACATTTGAACTCCAAATCTGCAAATCCAATCTTTTTTTAACTTGCAAATGTTTGCCCTTTTGCGTCTAAACAAGACTTGTAACCTTTTACTCTCATTAAAAATCTTCAAGAATTTGTTGCAGTGGTTAGAATTGGATGGTGGAATGGTGGATAGTTTCTTCTCCCTTCCTTTTCAAAATGTCTTTCCTTTATACGAAATGTACATATGTGTGTGAGAAAAGAGACTCTGAGATTTCCAGCTGCAATCACAAACATCACAAAATGAGCTGCTTTAAGGAATTTAAGGAATTTAGGTTTTTTTTAAGCCCAGGAGAGGTCCAAGGCCAAGCCGTCAGCCGGGCAATGCTTCCCCTCAAAGACGGGGTGTCCTGCGGTTGGCTGCCAGCGATCTCGGGGTTCTTTGGCTTTTCTGTCACATGGTGATGTCCTCTCCTTTCTCTTCTGGGTGTATTGACTTCTCCCTGGTGGCTTCTCTCTGTGGCCTTCTCTATAAAGCCTCCAGTAATAGGATTAAGACCCATCCCAATTCAGCTGGCCACATCCTAACTAAAAATAGCGTCTTCAAAAGGTCCTATTTACAAGGGGTTCACAACCACAAATACGGATTAAGATTAAGAGCATGCCTTTCAGGGGGATAATAATTCAACCTTCCATAGGCACCCAGCATAAAAGAAACTTCAAGTGCTAAGAGACTTAGGAGGTAGTTGGAGAGATCAAATATACAGAAAAGCCATGTGACAACAATTACAAAGCAGCAGCTCCAGAACTTGAGGTCTGTGAATTTTAAAAGTGCCAAAAGGATACAAAATAAATGACCCCAGATGGAATTAAACTTGGCAGGTGTTCTGCATATAAAAAGTCCATTCAGAATGGCTGTAGATTGGCGGAGGGAATGGCATGGGCAAATTGTGCAAGGGAACCATGCAATTGTTGGTGGCAAAAAGGGAATTTGCTGCATTGGTACTTGAACATGTTGAGTTTTGAGCATGGCTGAGCATCGAAAGGAAGACCCGCATGCATAGCTGGTACCAAACCCCTGCTCTGATCTTCAGCCTCATCCTGGAGGTCTTGGAGGTGTGGAAGTTTATTTAATAAGCTGCCCTACTGCATTCCCCAAGAGCTTTCACACGCCCACCCTCCTTTCCAAACCAGCAACCAGTTTAACACAGTCACTAATGGGTCTCCCAGTTTGTACTTGGTGGTTAGAGCTGACCCAGGTGCAATTCAGCCAAGTTAATTTCGCAGGTTCCTAGCAAATACACATACGAGGAAACCGAGCATGAGAATTTGGGGTTTTAAAAAAATGCATTTCAGAATGCTACCACATTAGGGCTTCATTTCAGTCCCTTGGGGTGGCCACCAAGTAAACAGCTTAATTTCCAACCCTGCTGGAGGTACAGAATGCAGCATTCACACTTGCCAACAGATATTTGTCTCCTGTCTCTGTCGGTGCTTAATGGCTTTTAGTAGAGTTAAGGCTGGGCAAGAAGGAACCGATTTCTTATTGGGTAAAATGGAAACACCGGAGAGACAGTTCCATTTCAGACAGACCTCTTCCTTCTCAGATTACTGATCCACAGTTCAGCCAACTCCTTTTCCAGCTCGTTCTGGTCAAGTGGAAGACAGCGGCAACTCAGCTGGGGGTGAAGCGGGGTGAAAGAGACTGGCGAACTTTGTGTTTGTGATTCCTAGGCAGAGAGAAGACTTGCCTTTCTAACAAAGGCCACGCCTGTGTGCGGGCAGTGTCCGTGTGTCTCTAGCTCTCAAGGGCTCAGTTTGCTGGGAGCAAACAGCTGTGAAGAGAGGGGCGAGCCCAGGAGGGTGGGGCTGCTGGGGTGCTCCTGGTGGGAGCCTTTAGTAGCAGGCCTGAGCTCGCTGGTGAGCATTCTCCACGCGCCCATCCCTTGCACACCCTTTGTCTCTGTAACAGCAAAGCTTTAAACGTTTCCATCTGAGATTTTGAGATTGAGTGTTATTTCTCAGAATAGAAGTAATCAGGCATGTCCATCCCAGCATTATTTATACAGCAAGAAATTGGGAAAAGAAAAGCAGTACCCAACAAGAAGTGGATGATTAAATAAATCAATGACTAAATAAATAAATGATAGAACTCCGTAAGTCACACAGGAAGTCTACTTAGTAATATGATAAGGACAAAAGTGATGAATGTTTAAAAAGCAGGACATATACGGAAAAGACCATTTTTATTTAAAAAAATAAACACACACAAAAGGGCAGAAATACAGCGCAGTTTTAACCAGGTTAATTCTTAAACACGTAATCAGAGATGAGTTTTTTTCTTCTCTTATCTGTAAGTTTTCTATAATGGATATATATTTTTTACTATAAAAGTTAATATGTCCGGGGGTGCAAGGGTAGTTCAGCGGTAGAATTCTTGCCTGCCATGCAGGAGACCCGGCTTCAATTCCCAGTCCATGCATTTCCCAAAAACCAAACAAGCAAAAACAAAACAAACAAAAAAATTCAACAAATGATGCTGCAATAACGGATACTCACATGGCAAAATAATGAAATGTGACCCCGCCATACAGCGTACAAAAAAAAAAGTTAGTATGTCAAAGCAGGAAACCATTATATACCCTTTTTGCCCCCCTCTTTCTTCCTCCTTTTTTAATCTCCTCGCATGAAAACGTCAGCTCTTGCTGCCATGGACCCACCCGTGTCCCGTCCAGCTACGTCTCCTGTGGCTAACAGGGAGCAAAGCGCGAAAGGACGGGGCAGAGCCTGAACATTTCCAGTTCCCCTCGCTCCTCCATGCTCTCATCCATGAGTTCATTTAAACCCTCCTTGAACTTGTTTATATTTTTGGCTGGTTCAGCCTCTCAGGCCCAACGAGTTCCGTGTGTTTTGCAGCCTCGGTGTGAAGTGGCAGAGGCCTGTCCAGCCCACATCCTCAGATGACCTCCTCTGGACACCACCGAGCCCTCCTGTTTTTGCATTTCTCACATTAGGGGAATGAAATAAGAACAGCAATTACGCATTCACCATGACCAGAGCATCCTTACAGACATAAGGGATTTTTGTAGCATTTATGGGATATCCATGTTAGAAGAGACCTCAGAGGTTATTTCGGCTCGTGTTTCCCCAAAAGACCACTTAGTGGAGGTTGGTGTTTCCAGAAGCCAGTGGAAAATGTACAGTACCTAGGCTAGGGGAGCCCTGTCGGGAGGTTTTGTTTTGCTTTTGTTTGGGGCTGAAACTGGTTAACAGTGGTTACTTTGCTTTGATCAGAAACTCCAGCCGTTAGGCCTGTGTCTAGGTGTTTTGTTCATGGGAAAATCAATTGTGAGCGAGATTCCTAAAATTCAGGGTCCGAAAAAGGTGAGCTCTGATGGGGGGCTGAACCTGAAAACTCTGGCCAGACCTGGGAAGGGAATGGGGCAGGAACATTCTGGAACCACTTGCGGATGAGAAGACGGACTCTCTGAGCAGCTGCCTCACCCCCGACAAGAGGCTGGCGCAGGGGACATTGGACTAGAATCCAGGCTGTCTACGACCTGGGCTGATCCCAAAGCATCTGACGTGCCTCTTTGTTTAAACCAAAGTCCTGAAATGCGTTTTCTGTACTGGGAATAATTTAGTAGGCCTTGAATTTGTAAGTCCTTCGACTTCGTTTTTTCTTTCCAAATGGATTCTTCAGTGTTGAAAATGATTATTTGCCCTTGATTGTTTCAATTGCCTTTCTGTATCCTTTCATCTTTTCTAAACTGGGGAAACACCTATTTTTCAGGTTTGTTCCAGTGCAGTGGACAAGAAGCTGGGCCCCACATCCCAATCCTGGCTCCCCCTACTCACCAGTCCATGACCCCAGGTGAGTGGTTTACTTCTCTGAGCATCTGTAAAATGGGGGTGACAGTAGTGTGTGCCTGAAGGGAGAGCTGTTGTGAGGATTAAACAGCATTATGAATGGAAAGAGCCAGTCCGCTTCCTGGTGTTGTCCGCTTCCTGGCAATGAGTAGCTGTCATCGTTGTTGGTTTTCCATGGAAGGACCGAGACCAGGTCATTTCAACTTTGAAACCATTTTGCTTTGCTGGACCAGTGGCAGTTACCTCATTGGCTGTGTTGTTGGCTTTATCTTGTAGGGGTGACAGTCAAATAGCTCCTCATTCACCCAGGGCCCATTTTAGAAGGGAAGGAAAGCAAGGCCTGGAGAGCCAACTTCACTTGCTCACGTCACCAGCCATTCGGGGCTGCGTGGAAGAAAGCCTGGGTCTCCTGCCCTACAGTTTAGACCTCTTACCTCCTGTTCCGTCGGGACACCTACCTCGATTCAACATGCCAGGAAAATAGAGAAAGCCAGAGAAACAAATCACCAGATCCGTGGAAATCGTTGTTTCAGTCACCGAGCACATACTGTGTGCCTGTCACTTGGTTAGAATCTGTCTTTGGTTTAGTAGCTTTAGATACCGCCGTGGGTGGAGTGCTCCTGCTCCTCTTTCTCCCGCCTCTCTTCCCTTCACTGCTCTCTGCTGGAACTGCTAACCCCACCTGAGAACCCCCAGGTGGAGAGGTGCCTGACGGACACAGGAAGGTCAAAGAATAGCAGGGAATCTGCTGGAAGTTTCCCCCTGGTTTGAAACTTTTGTCCTCCCAGTACTTGCCAAACTGTGCGTTATGGGAATTCCCTGAAGCACGTGGCACCTGGAAAGCCCTTTCCAGGTCTCTGCGTCCCCCTCGACCTGGAAATCTTCCTACCTGAATCAACCACCTCCTGAGCATTCCTTTGGGATATCAGACATTCTGGGGCTACAGAAAGGGAGGAGACACCTTCCTGTCCTCAGGGAGCTCATTCACGCAGTCAGGCACACACTGTGAACCAAATCCCAGAGCTGTTCTAGCATGTACAGAGTGTTAGGGGCCAGCATGGCTGAGCAAAGACTCAGAAGTGTGAACTCGTCCTTAGCTTATAGCTGAGCACTCTGTTCTCCGATTGCTTGGTGTGTGTTTTATCTCCCCAGCCTGATAAGCGCTTCTAGGTAAAATATCAGAGTGAATCCCCCTCTCTTCACCTCTGTGTTTGCTAGTCTGAGTGACAGCTTAGAAAGCGCCTCAGAAAGTGTGGTTTTATTTGACCCGCTCAGAGGTTGTGGGAGGTCGGTCTTTATCCCCGTTGTACACATGAGAAAACTGGGGTTCTGAGAGGGTAACTTGGCAGCTCACTGCCGGGGGACTGAGCCCAAACTCGCTCTCAGATCTGACGTCTGACTCAGCTCCCCCCCAGCTCTTGCCCCTGCGGTCAACACTGGGGACATCTGGATTCAGAGCTTGAATGCTGAGCCCTGTTCTTAAAGACACCAAGAAGGAACTGACAAGTGAGTGGGAACTCACAGGTGGAAAGGGCGCTGGCTTTGGAAGCAAGACCGCTGGCTCAAATTCCAGCTCTCCCAAGCGTGAGTTCCAGAGGAGCCTTCAAATAGTCACTGTTCTTTGGGACTCAATTCTCTGGTTGTAAAAAAAAGGAGGTTGCAGGAGATTCCATCTCATACGTCTGTAGAACTGGGTGTGAGAACATCGGTCTCAGCACCGTGACCCCTCTCAGCCCCCATGATCCCCCAGGCCAGTGGGCCCCCAGCTCCTCCCACCCCTCCATCACTCCGGCCCCTGCCAGCTTCTGTGCTTACTTCGCTCCAGCAAACCCAGCCTCCAGCCCAGCGGAATCATATAGGGAGCCTGGTAGGATGCTGGGTCCCTGGCTCCATCACCTAATAAATGTGATTCCTTGGAATATGAGGCCCGAAACCTGCGTTTCTTCCCTGAACACTCTCAGGAAATTCTGGTGATCAGCCTGACGTGGCTTTCTTCCAAGCTCAGTGGTTCTCAAACTTTAGCAGCCTGCAAAATCACTTGGGGAGGCTCGTAAAATGGCTGCCTAATTTTTTATTCAGTAGATTGTATCAGAATTTTTGATTCAGTAGGTTGGAGATGCAGCTCCACAATTTGTTTGCATTTCTAACAAATTCTCGGGTGACACAGAGAGCACTCTTTGAGAACAACTGTCATGGCTCGTTCCCTCCTCATTTTTCCTAATAGGTGATCTTTGGGGTAGAGATGCCCAGGCAGCACATGAACTTTTTTTTGTTATTGAAAATATAATTTTATCTTTGGAAAAAATTAAGAGAAATAACTAAAATATCTGTTACAAGATTGAGAGCTATTCACTAACAAAATGTAAACAGTGATTGTCTCTTAGTGGTGGGATTTTGTGATTTTTGATGAATAAGATATTATACCCTCCTGCATTTTTCCCAATTTCCATAATGGATAGATGATATTTAAAATTAAAATGCATACATGTTAAAATGAAATAAGTCAATTCCTGGCCCATGCACTTCCCAAAAAACAATCAAACAAGCAAAGAAAGAAAGAAAGAAAAAACAAAAATTCAATCAATGGTGCTGCAATAAGGGGAAACTCACATAGAAATGAAGGGAATATGACCCCCACCATACAGCATACAAAAAAATGAAACAAGTCATCTTTGATTACATGCATATACACACACTCAGAAACCGAACATACAATTCTAGTCCATACGTCAAAAATCCCTACATTATATACAAGAGTGTTGTAAGAAGGGAAAAAAAAAAGTATTTCATATTAAGTTCAAACCACAGCAACAGGGTTTTTTTACTGATTTTTTTAGCTACTTTATCATTATTTTTCTTTATTAGAGATCTTGTGGGTTTACAGAACAATCATGCATAAAATACAGGCGTCTCATTCACCACCCCACCACCAACACCTGGCATTGTTGTGGAACGTTAGTGACAATTGATGACAGCACACTTTTGTAATTGCACTATTAATTGAAGTCCATGGTTTAACTTAGTGTTCACCATTTATGTAGTTCCATGGGTTTTTAAAAAATTTTTATTGCCCATGAATATTTTAACAGGGACCTTCAAAAGGCAATGTGCATGCCTTCGATGTTATTTAGACATTATGTAAAATACAGCCACTCTCTACTCTGACACACATGCTAGGCCCCCTGCTAAGTGTCTTTACAGCCAGGATTTCTAATGATTACCCAGGGTTTGCAGATTCAAACATCGAGGACCAGTGAGATGAAGTAATTGCCCCAGATTACACTTTCTCCAAGTGAGAGCAGAACTTTCTAGAGCAAAGTTCCCGTACCCTGCCGTCCCCCCTTTGCTGTCTCAGCCGCGAGTGACTCTTCACTATGGCGGAGAGTGTTTCTGGGTGGAAGAGCTTGTTTTTACTGCAAAATGCAAAATGCACCCTGCTGGCTGTGGCGCTCGGGCAGCACTGCTTGCCACTTGGCTCATCGCCCACTTCTAAGGGAGCTTCCTGGAAACAGGGAGCGCTGCCATTTTGGGAACCGTTGCCTTTCCAGCCCTCTGAGCTCCTTGGATGGCAGCTGTGGGTTGCTGTGGGGTCTTGGAAGACCCGGGCCTAGTGTGGTTCCGCCTGGGTCCTGGCCAGGCTGCTGGTGTGTTTGCCGGTCCGGGCCTTGGAAGACACCCATTGGCGTGGACACCCAAGGGACCTCAGCCGGATGGAAGCAGAGGAGTCTGCGCCCTGGTCTGAGGTCTCCCAGCAGGTGTGTCCTAGTGGGGACTTCTCCCTGCCACCTTGGAAAGACTGGCCTGTAGTTAGATAGGAATCTCATTGTTTTGTGAAGACTAAAACACGCAGTAATTAGCGAGGAAGTACAGGAGGCTGTGAAGTCCTTTTCTACATTAGCTCTTTATTCTTAGCATTCATCAACATGCACACAAACAGATCATGATCTTCACTTGTGTTAATTTTACCTCTGGTGGGGATGTCAGGAAGGTGTCCAAGCCGCCCCTGCCTTGGCCCCCCCTGCTCCTACCTGTGTTCTCCACTCTGTGAAGGAAAGGATGGAAGGGGGGCGGGGAAGGAAAGAGGGAACCCCCTCAGACACTGATCCCTTGGGGGCCCAGAGGCCTCCACACAGTTGTTGCAGGGTGTTGTCTCTCTGTTTTTAGAGGACAGACATACTTGGTCCTAGCCAGACCCCATGCATACCCTTGAAGGCAGCGTGGTGAGATTGGCTTGCAGTGGGATTGGCATCAGAGACCCACAGTTCTAGTCCAGGACCCGCCACTTAACTGTGCCACCTTCTCCGGGCATCACCTGTCAGGTCTGATCTGCCCTTCTCCTAAGGGATGCCGTGAAGGCAAAAGAGATCGTGAATATAAAGCATTCCTGCAGTCTGAGCAGTGGAAGGACCTCTAGGAACCTTCTGTTCATTTTATTCATGAGAAAACTGGGGATCAGAGAGATGAGGTAAGTTGTCTGAGGTGGCCCAGTAAGTTAGGGGCAGGAGGGCAGCAATGCGGCTAAGCTGAGGTCTCCTTGGGGTGTCGTCCTTATTTCCTTCTATGTGATGTTTTTGCAAATAGTGAGTGAAGTGACGAGGGAAGTGGAAGACGGTCCCAGTGGAAGGGAAACTTGTCTGGGAGTCTCTGTGGCCGGAGCCCCTTCTCAAATGGAAGTCTTCGTGGATGGATTTGCCCTGTGTGTCTGTCTCTCGTCTCGGTCACAGTGCACCTCTCTCGCACACATGCGCGTACCTGTACCAGCCGCCTTGGCTTAACCAGCTGAAAGGCAACGTCTGCCCTGTAGAGAAAAGAATCACACTTTTCCACCAATCACAGAAAACCTATTAAGCATCATCCAACTTTGCACCTAGAATGTGGGACATGAAGCAGTGAAGCTCGCATTTGCGGAGCTTGATGGCCTGCGCTTGCCTGAGCACCCCCCTTCTCTAACGACCCTTAGCTCCGTGCCAGAAATACACACATTCCTGGTCCCCCTGCCCCAGAAAACACTTAGGGTGGAGACAAAACAGAGAGCCTGGTCTGTGAAGACATTCAGACATAGGTCAGAACTCTGTTCCTGGGCGGTAATAAACCATCTTAGGGTTGTTGTAAGGACTAACCAAGAAAAAGCCTAAAATGCTTCAGTGCGGCGTCTGCCACGTGGTAGGTGCTCAATAAATGTCATCTGCTGCGACTGAAAGTGTTGAGAATGATGCTGAAGATCACATCGTCGGCATCGTTTACAGAAGCGAATTAACAGGTTTATAATTTCAGTGAGCTCTCACTAGGCCTCCGACAACACACTGCATAGTTAGAACTGGTTTTCTACCTAGAGAAGAACAAATACTGTCCAAGTCTTAAGCACTCCCTACTAGGCTGTTATCTTGGGAACTCTGAGCTGCTGTCACCATGGCGGTTCCCAGTGATACCCGTGGGCATAAATATAGCTTCATATCTGAAAAGGATATAAAATTACAAACAACAAAAGATATGGATACAATGAAACTGCAAGCCATTAAAATGAGAGTAAATGCGCAAAAGAGCAAAAGTGGCACCAGAGAGTCCAGTTGGGTAGTTCAGGTAGGAGATGACAGTGCTTGAGCTAGGGCAGTCGCGGCGGGGATCAAGAGAAGTGTGTGGACCTGGAGGTCTGCAGGAGGCCGAATGCTAGGTGTGTTGGTGACTGGCTGTGGCTTTGACTTCCACGCGGGCTGGTGGGTGGCTGGTGGTGGACAAGGGGTGGGGCAAGGAGAGTGAGCGCACATCAGGGTACAGCGATCTGGGCACTTGCTTTTGGAAAGAGGATACATCTCCCCACACCCTCGGCCTGCTGATGGCAGAGGGCAGGTCCGAGTCGCTTGCCCCTGAGAAGTTAATAAATGCTTTCTCTGCACTGGGGGCCCTTGACCCCCATTTCCCCTTCAGCCTGTTTGCAAAGAATGCTGCCACCAGCACCGCCAGGGAACTGGGAACAGCTGAAGACCCCTTCTTGGAATGCTGGGCCCGATACAAGAAACAAGCTGAAAAATAACCCATGCCTTCCCTTCTAACATTTCAGGCTTTGGGGAACTTTTTCCCTTGCCAATCTCCACGGTCTGTGTACTCTGCTGATGTTTGAAAGCGATTCAGTTTTCTTTTCTGTTTTTTTTTTTTGATTCTTTAATGTTCTGTTTAGGCCTTAAATGACTTTCGCCTGGTGGTGGCTTCTGAATAGCTGAAACCTAGCGCAACAGTAGAGAGCATCAGCAACAGAGATAGACCTTGTTAGAGCGCCAGTCAGTTAAAAGACCGTGTTTATGGGCATCTGTTTGATTTTCACTTCATGAAAATCTCTGAGGTGAGATAAATGGTGTGTTCCCCTCTGTTTTGCATGGCCAAGGAATGTAGTGGCCAAGAGCTTGTGAGATTGTGACAATAACGACACCTTCCTCATAGGGTTGTTGAGAGGATTCAGAGTTGAGCTGAGTTGGGTGCTGGGTAATGGGCTGGCACATAGAATATTTACTGATGTGATGATTAGTGTATAGACAGAGAAACTGAGGCACAATGAGGCTGTGATGTGACACACTCGGGGGGGCGGAATCAACTTCGAGCCATGTACACTCTGGTCCTCCTGGATTCCACTCTCCAAAAGAATCTGTGTTACAAAATGATGTTCAGTTGGACCAGAAGATTCCTGCCGGGGCTGGGTCTTTGTTAAATTCCCCTTTCCCCGTGTGAGCGTCCCTGGCCCCCACCCCACCGCACCTGAGCCCGCGGTCTCCACTCTGCTTCCCTGCAAGCTGACCTTCCCCTGATGCTCTGAGCTTGTCCCCTCCTCCCTCCATTGCGTTCCTGCCCCAGTGCCCTCCTGTCGGGTGTCCCCCTGTCCTGCCCATTCCTTGAGGTAGGGTCCAGGCCCCACCTCCGCCCCCTACCAGCCCCCATCCGTCCTCCCCACCACCAGAGGATTTCTGCAGCATGGAGCCACCCCAAAGCCAAGCACGTGACATCATCCACCCCAGGTTGCTCCTCGTGTGGGAGTTGGCTTCCCTGCTGGGTGGTTGAAGACAGAGGCCTCTTGTTGTCCCTGTCGCTCTCCGTCCCCCCGTGCCTGGCTCAGCGCCAAGCCCTGAGCCCATGCCATGACATTTTACAAGTGTATGATAAAAAATAACCAGGTGAAAAATCCCCAGAACCATCTTTGCAAGTGGGTGGCGTCCTCATCACCGTCGTCCCCTTGGAGAGCCCTTCCCTTAGTCCAGAGGCGGACAGTGGGCGGGGACATCGGCGGCACTGCCCTCAGGCCCACCACGCCCTTTACATTTCCTTGGTCTTGGCAGATGCCTGCCCTTTAAAGGTAGCTCCAAAAGTCAGATCTGTGGAATCAGGAACGAGACTTCCCTTAAGAAATACAGTTGCAGGGGAGGTGTGTGATCAGGATACAGGCCAATTATACAATTCATGTATAGAGTAATGTTTACTCTTTGCCGTGTAACTTGACCCCAGCTCCCAGCAAGGGCTTCCACACAGGTCCTGGGCGAGGGCTGCAGCACAAAGCCAAGTGAAGGGTCTGCCCAGGGAGGGTTCTCGTTTGGCTGGGTTGGTTCTGGTGAGTGTTCAGAATTTGGCCTTAGAATATATTTTGGGGAGTGAATGAGTGAGCGAGCCTGTGAGTCCCTCTTTATTAGCTCATAACCCAAGAGGTAGGAGTAGCTGTGAGTATCTGGGTATGGGAGTATCTGGGTATGGGAGTATCTGGGTGTGACTGTGAGAGAGAAAGAGGGCCTGCTGAATCAGCCCCAGAGGCCAGCACCTTCCAGAAAGATGTAGCAGCCCATGGACTAAAACACTCCCTCTCCTGATTGTCATCAGAGAAGGACAGGGCTCACGAATCAGCCATCGAGCCCCTTCCTTTGCCTCATGCCTTGCCCCGCCAGCCTCCAAATTTGTTTCAGCCCAGTGGATCCTTCCACTGACCTGAAATTAATTATTGTATTCTTTATAAATAAAGCACTTCCTTCCTGTCCCTGATTCCCACCCTTCACCCCCCACAATTAACTGCTCGGGGTTAATCTTCAGTGTTCTGTAAATCCGGTTTGCTGTGGGAAGAGGTTTGTGTGCACAGCCGCAGGCCTGTTGATTCGCAGGCCCCACTGTCGGACCCCATTAAAATGACGAAAATGTGACAACGCGGGAGGTGTCGGCTAGGAGGGGGCATTCTCCCTGGATTCCCAGTATTTGTTTTTTGTTCGCTAAACTGTTTTCCTGGGCATCAGAGGAAAAGGAAACGGACAATCACTGTTTCTTCAGAGGCCCGTTTCTAGCCGGCTGGCGGGGGCTGCACGGCAGGGGCCGGCACAGCCTGTCCCCAGAGCCCAGGCCAGGGCCGAGTGCCAGCCAAGGGCTGCTCAGTGTGGGTATCATGGAAAGAGGAGGTGGTTTTGAAATCCAGACAGTACCCAGGTCCCAAGTGATTGTTATGAGTCCTTAGGCGCCACTGAAATCTGTTTATGGAGGCTGCCGCCCCACCAGGGACTCTCCACGAAAGGCTGCCTGTGGTCCAGCAGCTTATAAACTGGAACCGCCCGATTGGGTAGAATGCCCCAGGGTCCATGCAGTGGCCGCTAAGGAACTTTGGTGGCTGGACAGGGGCCTTTCTGGGTTTTTCAAGGTGGAGGGGTAGGGTTGTAGACTGAACAAGGTGTTCGGGTCCTGAAGGGAGCCGGGCAAACCGCCATTCACCAGCTCTGTTCCTTGGCGCGGCCTTGAGACTCTGAGTCTCCCGTTCCCTCGCTGGAGAGATGGCCTTGGCCATGCCCACATGCTGGCGAGCAGCCCTGGAGCCGGGCAGTGCCAGCTCTGTGACTCGCTTGCTGTGTGACTTCGGGCAAATTACTTCACCTCTCTGTGTCTAGTTTTCCTTTTATTCATTTCTGAGGGCTGCCGTGCCAAATTACCACAAATGGAAATTTATCCTCCCACACTCCTAGAAGCTTTAGAAATTTGGAACCCTGGTGTTGGCCGGGCCACACTGCTGTGAAGGCCGGTGAGAAGAATCCTTCCTTGCCTCTTCCAGCCTCAGCAGCTCCCTGCTTTTCTTGCAGCTGCATCTCCTCCAGCCTCTCCCTCTGTCTCCACGCGCCTTCTCCTCTGTGTATCTGTGCCTTCTCCTCTTGTCTGTGTGTCATTAGACACTTGTCATCAGATTTAGGTACCACTCAGATAACCCAAGATCTGCTCCTCTTGAGGTCCTTATTACACCTGTAAAGACCCTTTTTTGCATTCTGGGGGTTAGGACGTGGACCTGTCTTTTGGAGAGCCACCATCCAACCCACTGCACTTGTCTCTCAGATGACGGGCCCATCACATAACGGAGATTACATTAGTTAAGGACCTAAGGTGCTTCAACCAGTGCCCAACCCCCACACAGGTAATCCTGCTTCCCTGCCTCGCCGAGCCATCGTGTCATCAGCGTCATAGCCGGCCTTCATCAAGAGGCATCCCAAACTCAACGCATCTACAGTGAACTCTCGGCCCCTTCTCAGGCTTCAGCATCTCAGTAAATACTCTGTTTACCACAGAGTCCCAGCCAGCATCCCGCCAATCATCCGTATCTCCTCTTTGCTCTCACAGCATTCCATCTGTGACTCCTGGATGCTCCACCTTCAAATTGTACCCGTAATCTGACCACTGTCTCCCAGGACCACCACACTGCAGGGCACCCTTCACATCCTGGTGGGTGAGAGCGACACCCCCGGAGTTGTGCAGTGCACAGCCTGAACAACTGCATTTGGTGGCACTGCTTCTTGCCAGCCCTGGGTTCAAGCTACGAGCCTGGCTAGTGTGGACGCTTCAGTGGTTGTCAGCTGCCCTCTCAGCCCTGTCCACCCCCGTCATCACATACACATGCACAGATCAGACTCTCTCACTCCCCTGTCCCCAAACGTCCCCAGCTCCCCCATCTCACTCAAAGCAAACGTCCTCATGACGATCCATGGGATCACCCTCCCCTCTGCCATTGCTGTAGCCACTTGGCCTTTGAACCCCATGGTCACGTGCCTTTGCATTTGCACTGGCTGTTTCTCAGCTTAGCACTCTCTGCTTAAAAGACACCCCCGCAAAGAGGCCTTCCCTGATCATAGCTACAACAGGGCCCCTATAATCCTTGTCCCCTCATCCTGTTTGTCCCAAGGCACTCATTGCTACCTGACGTATTTGATGTTCATTTGCTTGTTTAATGTCTGCTTTCCCCTATTCGATTCAAGGCCAAGCAGGAGGGACTTGGTTTTGATCGCTGCCAAATCCTCAACACCTGGCATGTGTTAGGCACATAATAAATATTTCCTGGAAGAGGGAATGTATTGAACTCTTATTATGGGCCAATCTCTGGCTTTGAATGCTTGAATGGGGATGTGACCATACCAATGTCATTTGTCAGGGGTTGGGGGCCCAGAGAGGACAAATGAACGTCCGCTGGCTCCCCAGTGAGTGAGCGATGGCAGCACGATCTGAGCCAGCTCGTCTGACTGCAGAACCATCTGTCTCGAGGCTGCAGTGGAAGACAAGGGGTGAAAGATCGCCTGGAAGTGGAAGTTCTGGAAGGGCCCAATGACGGCAGACATACACGCAACATCCAGGCAGAATGCTCTGAACTGACGTGGGTCGCTTTCCTGTTTGATTTTTTAATTTTGAGAACTATTTATGCTGCCTCTCTGGATGATACAGCTTGAGGTGGTAAGAAAAGTTTCTATGAAGTGTAGTTGCCCTTCTCACTGTCAGACTTTGGTGGCTCGGATTGCTCCAGAAATGGGGCATTCAGACTGCATGAGAATGCCCTTTATTCTAAAAACAGGTCACTCGATTTTTCAGCCTTTAGTATACATAGCACATTGATTAGAATAAAATATCTCATTGTAGGGCCATGCAAAGAGCACTAAAGACATAGTTTAGTTTATTATTTACTATTTTTTATTGATAAATCTTTATACACATACATTCCATACATGATGTACAATCAGTGCCTCATAATATCATGAATGTGTGTTCATCACACATGATCATTTTTTATAACATTTGCATCACTCCAGAAAAAGAAATAAAAAGAAAAAGGAAAAACTTATACATACTATACCCCTTACCCTCCCTCTCATTATCCACTAGTACTTCCATCTACCCAATTTATTTTACCCCTTATCCCCCCTATTATTTATTTATTTTGTATCCATATTTTTTTACTCATCTGTCCATACCCTGGATGAAAGGAGCATCAGACACAAGGTTTTCACAATCACACAGTCACATTGTAAAAGCCATATCATTATACAATTGTCTTCAAGAATTAAGGCTACAGGAACACAGCTCAACAGTTTCAGGTCCTTCCCTCCAGCCACTCCAATAGCCATAAACTAAAAAGGGATATCTATATAGTGCATAAGAATAACCTCCAGGATAACCTCTCAACTCTGTTTGGAATCTCTCAGCCACTGACACTTTATTTTGTCTTGTTTCTCTCTTCCCCTTTTGGTCAAGGAGGCTTTCTCCATCCCGTAATGCCAGGTCCCAGCTCACCCCGGGATATCTGTCCCACATTGCCAGGGAGATGTAAATCTTAATAAATAGTAAATCTTATTTATTGAATCCTACTATGTGCCGGGCACATTCCAAGTGCTTTATACATATTTATTCATTTAATCCCTTAAACCACTCACGGGAGTGAGTAGTATTACTAACCCCAGTTAATACTAGTCACAGAGGCACAGAGACGTTAAATAACTTGGCCAGAGTCACACAGCTAATAGTCTGCCGAGCCAGATGTGAACCTAGGCCATCCGTTTCCAGAGGAGGTTTTAACTGGTTCTCTATTCTGACTCTCAGGCTCTTTATCTGCAAATTGTCGGGAATGCACTCCATCCAATTAGCCAGCTTGAAAAAAAACATGTTTTTGAGGCTGAGGATCTGGCAGTAGTTTTGAGTCATTGGTGTGGATGTAAAAGGGTAGGAGATAAGGATGAAACAGGGCAGAGCCAAGGATCTTACGAGGCAGGTCCTAAGGTACGAGGTGCTTTTATGTCAAGTTCTTCTTGCATCTCGCTGTCTTCCCATTTTGTATTTTTCTTGCCTCAGTGATTTGCAGAAATAAGAGCCTGCAGGTACATAACTCTCTTCTGGGCCCCACACTGTGTGGGG
Organism: Myrmecophaga tridactyla; assembly: GCA_004026745.1. Lineage (NCBI taxonomy): Eukaryota > Metazoa > Chordata > Mammalia > Pilosa > Myrmecophagidae > Myrmecophaga > Myrmecophaga tridactyla. The sequence goes on from PVIY010016618.1 coordinate 37,192, forward strand.
ACAAGGAAAACGAAACCTTTACAAGCGCCTGGTATTTCTCAACTTCAAAGCAGCCTCACATCTCCTTTCTCATTTAATTCACACAGAAACCCTGTGTGGCCAGGCAGGGATATTCCATTTTGTGGCCGTGTGGAACCTGAGACAGATAGAGGGGAAGCAAGACATTCCCCTCCCCCTGCCTCCTACAAGTATTTCCTGGGTCCTTCTCCAGAGTTTTTTGTACTTTGCTGTAATCGTCTTAGCAAGCACGGCCTTCCATTGCTACCTGCCATCCCCCACCCTGGTGCCGCAGCTAAAGTAATAATAAATACTCATCGTAATGAGAACTGTCATTTATCAGGCGGCTTCTGTGTGCCAGGAACTGTGCTGGGAACTTTTCACAGTTTATTTCCCTCTAATGCCCAGAGCATCCTTCTGAGAAAAATAGCATTACAATATCCATTTTACAGCCCCAAACCAACCCTGCACACGGCCATCCAGCATTCGCATGTGTTCACACACATCGTCTCGAGTCCCCTCCCTGGTTAAAGCCTTCCCCGGCTTCTGGGTGTATAGGATGATGCCCAGACTCCCTGGCATGGTGTGAGAGCCTCCTGTGGCCACGGGTACCTGCCCCTCCAGCCCGCATACCAGCTTCCACTTCCCTCCCTTGTGGCCACACGCACTTCCTCACAGTTCCCTGCTCGGGCGGCACTTTCCTACCTCCAGACCTCAACCCTCCGCTCCCCTCCTTGGAATGCACACCCTGCTCCTCTCTCAGCTGGTAAGCTTCCCACCCCCACCTCTCGAGGACCGGGCCCAGTGGCCCCTCTCTGTCCATGCAGCCCTCTCTGACCCGCCGTCTCCCATGCCCTTCTCCGTGCCCTGCTGTCACTCCACCCCAGGGCACCCCATCGGCTCTTCGCTCCAGCACAGGTCATGCTGCATGTAATACACACACATGACACACACACGTAACACGGCTTTGAATCCACGGGACACAGGACAGCGGGAGCAGCGCAGCGGTAAGTGTCCAGACGGCGTTATGATTCCTTATTTTTTAAAACTCTGTGACAGCCAATTGAAGCCACTTTATGACCCATATTTGACCCATGGGCCACCAGTTAGAGACTCGAGCTTCTTAGGGAATCCCGTGCTTCTCTACATTGTCAGTGCTTAGGAGAGAGAGGGGAGAGAGGGAGGGGTAGGGAGGGAGACATCGAGAGGAAAGGAGGAAAAGAAGGAAGGGGAAATAGAGAGGGGAGGAGGGGGGTGGAGGGAGGGAGGGACAAGTGCCTTAAGGGAATAAAACAGGTGGTAAAATAGAGGGCAGCAGGGAAGGAGGGAGGGAGGCTGAGAAGTCAGGCAAGGCTGTACTGAGCAGGTGACTTTTATAAGAACGAGCAGTCAAAGACTTGAGACCAGAGTATCCAGGTGGGGCAACAGCATGTGCAAAGGCCCAAAGCTGGGCATCCCCAGTGCCTGCATTGGCCATTATCAGCATGGTGACCGTCGGGGTCACACACGGCCCTGTCCGCTGACAGTCTCTCATCCCTGTGGGGCAGCTGCTCACTGCCCAGACCTCCAGGTATCCCATATCACCACGTCAGTTCGGGAGAATGAGCGCCCCTCTCGAGAGGTGGGGCCTGGGTGGGAATTCAGCGGTGCGAGTCCCAACCATACGTACATCTCATCAGGGGAAACCTTGGCTGCGGAGACGGTGCTCATGCTTTCCTGGGCGCTTCCTGGGTCTAGAGCGAAGGGTCTTTCTGAGCATCAGATGCCAGCCACAGCCGAGGGCGGTGAGGGGCTAGGAGGGGGCCCCGGCTGCTAGTCCAGCCCTGGCAGTGCCTCTCAAGATCTGTGCCAAGCCTTTGGGGTCCCTGGATGGGGGATCGGCAGCTTGAGGTCACTAACCTGACCCCGGTGCGCCCTCTGTCTCCCCTCCTCTCATAGCTCACCTACAGCCTCCTGGACTTCTGATGGGCATCCGCATCCTCCTGGAGGTGTGGGTGTGGAGAAAACAGCCAAACTGGGAGATAGAACCTTGAGTTCTCATCCCAGAAACTTGAACTCAAATCCAAGGACTTCCATTAATGCAGCTTCTCTGGCCCTTGGTTCCCTTATCTGCAAAGTGATGGAATAAATTGGAAGCTCTCCAAGGTTCCGTCCAGCTGGAACATTTGGGCACTTCCTTCATTTCCTTTCCTATGTAGACGGGAAATTGAGACCCCAAGACTGGGTGGAGAGTAGGTATGGGGAAGGACTGGGCGCAGCCGGAGCTGGGATGCGGAGCCCCTTTATCCTTACACCTAGGTCCTGCCTCCGCCCCCAGTCTTCTAGCCTGCCCCACCATGCTCCTTTCCTCCTTCCCCTCTGCCTCTGCTCTGTGCCTGCCAGACATGGAGGTCCAGCCGCCCCCAGGCAGACATTCACCCCTGGGAGTGGGTGGGTCCTGAATCAGAACCAAGATGGAACTCCCAGGGGCGTGGACCCCCTGTGTGTGTGTACTCAGTGGTATCAGGCAGGCAAGACCTCCTGGGGTGACACCCTGTCCAAATCCTGCACATCCTTCAGTCCAGCTTAAATGGCACCTCCCCGAGTAAGCCTTTCCAGATCACCCCAGCCAGAGCCTTCACCTCTATCACCCCTTCCCCATCCATGTCATTTTGTCATCCTGTTATGGCCATCTTCACTTAACTTTTTTTTTTTTTTTAGCATGGGCAGGCACCGGGAATCGAACCCGGGTCTCCAGCAGGGCAGGCCAGAACTCTGCCACTGAGGTACCATCACACTGCCCCATTTCCCTTCATTTTTATTGTCATTATTTGCTTATATATCTTACCTCCTCTACATGATTTCAAATTCATTGAAACCAGTGACCCAATGGCCCCCATTTTTGCCACACTTACCATCTACCTCCCCTTCAACATCGGGTGTTAGACAGATATTTGTGCAATAGATAAGCGTTTTCTTTCCTTTGTGCAGGAGAACTCCTTCCTTCCAGAATGAATAGGTGTAAGAGCAGCCGTTCTAGAACTAGCCTGCCTGCGTGAAATCTTAGCTCCACCATCTGCACGCAGCAGGACTCTGGGCAAGTTCTTTAACACTTAGTTGCCTCTGTTTCCTTGCTGGTAACACGCGGATAATCATAGGGTGGCCGTGAGGACTGAGTGAGTTGGGGCACGTAAAGTGCTTGATGTCGTGCCCAGCACAGACTTGACTCGATCTGTGAAGCTGCTACTCAATTTCGGCAATACTCTGAGCAAATTTTTCTTTGACTTTTCAAAAACATATTATCACCACATTGCAGGATTCGAATTTGGCATTAGTTGATTGTCAGATTCTTTCCAATCTTGCATTCTCTGAATCTGCATCATGAATATGCTCCCAGCTACATTCTTGCCTGGAGCAGGGAGAAGGGGACGGCAGCGATGGAGCCCAAGCCTCTGGCTTAACTGCTTGCCAACTTGGGGCTAGCAGCTACATTAAGCACTCTTGCTCAATCCATGTGACTTGACAAATTTGGAATGTGTTGGGGAGAGAGAGTTTTTCCAGCTATGAGTCAGTACATTTATGCTCTCGTACATGCATAAAAATAATGAAAAAAAAGTTTAGTGAGAATAGTTTATTAGTGCAATGCGAAAAACCTCTGGAGAGTGTGTTTTGACCCTGAAGGCAATTCATACTTAAGACATTTAATAAAGTGTTTGAAACAGGGTGCAGTTGGGAGAAAACACAGCTAGCTGCACCCTCCTCCCGCTTTCTCAGCCACTGGGTTGTACTTAGGAGGACCCAGCTGATGCGGGTTTATTTAGCACCTCCTGGAGACCCAGATTTTTGCTAAACTACGTGGGGAAACGAGAGACGTATAAAGGAAAGGAGGCAGAACCAGCATCTATTAAGCACCTGTTGTGTGCCAGATCATCATGGGATGTTGGGGGGTTGGAGGGAATGTCCCAAGTTTAAGAGGCAGTGTGGGGAAAATGGGACAATTGTATTCAGGCAGGCTCAGGTTCAAGCCCCTGCACCTGGATTTAATGATCTTATCCACTTCCCATCAAACTGCATTTTATGGATGACAAAACTGAGGCTCAGGGAAGACAAAATATTGTCTATGGTCACAAAGCTCTTACAAGGCAGAGACCAGATGCTTAAACTGAGTCTGTCAGTCCCCACCCAAGGGCAACACTGTCTCCCTATGCTAGAGACCACCCCCCCACCCCAGACACCCCCGCCATGTGTGCCATGACATCGTCCACTGTCACCCTGCCGCCTCCTGCCTACATGTCTTAACCAGGTTCACATCCTCGCAGAGGAGCCTCTTCCACCACTTCCTGCCACCTGCCTTCAATTCCTGCCCATTGGGGAATATGACAATCCTGGGTGGTGCCCGGGTTGACCCTTTCAGTGCTGCTGTTGTTTATTTTAGAGAAAGAAACCACCTCCCGCCCAGAGGGCTCGGATTTCCAGTTCACTTAGGTCGCTTTTGCAAGAGTTCATTTTCAGAGATTCCCCGTCTCCAGGGAGCTGTGTCTTTTCCTCAGAAACATGAGCTGTAATCAAAGGTGTATTCATCCCCTCGCATCTGCCAGCAGCCGCACTGGAGCCAGGCTTCCCTGAGGCCCTGGCACAGTGAGGCTCAGGCCCAGGCTGGGTTCCTGGGGAGAATTTTTCCCTACCCAAATCAGATTGCCCCATGATTGCCCTTTATAAAGATGGCAGGGTTCCAGGAGGTGCTTCTCAGACTTTCTAAGGGACCTGGAAGGAGCCAGGGAGTCAAAAGGATACATCCGTCCATTCAACAAATAATTTAGAGGCCACCGTGTGCCAGGAACTGCAGATGCTGAGATTCCAACTCTTCAGTGGCTTCCCATCACTCACAAATAAAGACCCAACTTCTTGGAAGCATTCAGGTCCCTAGAAGATCTGGCCTTTCTCTTTCTGGCCTTCTTGGCTGCAGCCATTCTGGTGGGCTTCCAGCTGCTGGTGACCACCATCCCCCTTCCATCAAGCCTTGGGCATGCCGTCCTCCAGCTTGCTCTGCTCTCCTGGATCGCCTTCTGATGTCGCCACCGTTGCCCTATCCTGGTTGAAAAATAGTTTGGTTGAAGTGTCTGTCTCCAAAACTCAACTGTAAGGGCTGAGCTCTTCCTATCAACCTAGTGCCCCAAAAAAAGAGTTATTGAAAGAATAGAGAGTCATGATCAGAACAGACATGACCTTTCCCAGTGCAGGATGATTGCATGGACAGTTTTGAAGGGGAAATATTTTGAAGCAAATACAGATCAGGTATAGAGTAGAATTCAGTAATTATCATGAATGTTCATGACATCAAGCTGCCCCTGCAGACATGGGGGTGGTTTTGAACCTGGCTTCCTCTGTATTTGGGGGATCTTAGTTAAAGAGTAAGTTGGGGCTATTTAGGAGAGAGAGCTCAGTTACCATCACCTCCAGTCATGGAATCAACGTGTAAAAGGCAATGCGGGGAAAAATGGAAAGACCATATTCAGTCTGTCCTGAGTTTAAACCCAAGTACTAAATTTTCTATTCTTGTGATTCCGGGTGACCTAATCTCTCTCAGACTCAGTTTTGCAGTCTGTAGAATGGGTATATAAATACCCACTCTTCGGAATTACCGGCGGGAAAGAGAGATAAGATGTGCAGGACCCAGCCCAGTACCTGGCACAAAGTGAGTGCTCAATAAGTAGAAGCTACTGTGTTCAGCATTAGAGAGTAATGCTCTTTATTGCTCTTTTCAATTAAAGACTGTATTGGTGGCCAAGGTAAAATATTTTCTGAAGCAAAGACGGGCAACATAAAACTATACTTCTGGTTTGCAGAATGGTGGCCAAATGTGGGCGCCTCAAAAATAGCATGGACTTTTCCAGTGTTTTTGAGCTCAGCCATCTTCTCTTGTTTCCTGCCTGGATGGACTCCCTCTCTGTCCTCCACGGACTCTGGCCCTCTCCTGGATATGGTAATCTCACTTTAGAACGTAATGACCTGCTTACAAGACCCAGAGTGTCTTACTGATCCACTAAATGGTTTGCTGAATGAAAAATGGAAAAATCTGCTATAAAGCTAGTGACTCTAGGGGAGAGTGTTTATCTTCTCCAAGCCCTTAAACTCATTTCCCTCTTTTCCCCCATTCAGGTAGGCTTAAACTAGGCCAAAAGGGAATATGGCGGGGCCTGTGGGAAAAAGTCCTATAGGTAGATTTTTTCTTGTTGGGATTTTGGTCCAAGTGACCACCATTTTCTGGTGAAAGGAGTCCTGAACCAGAAAGAGTAGAAACGTGTACACTTTCAGATCGTAGGAGACTGACAAGTTCTCTCTTTCATTGACCATGCTCACACTGAGGGCTGCTGTTGTCTGTGTGCACGGTCTGGGTTAGGCACTGGATTCCCCAGAAGCCAGGGTCCATTTAGAGCCCCACTTTGATGCTGAGGAACCCAGCTTCCAGAGAAGGGGAGCATTTGGGGCAAGGGCACAACACGAGTTTGTGAACTGGGACCAGGCCCAGGTCTCTACGTTCCAAGACGCTCAGTACTGTTTTCACCATGCTGGGTGTCATCGGGTGTCCAGTGGTGTGTTCAGGGACAAGTAAGGGGACAGACCCACTTCAACGAGACCCTCCTCTCCGGAAACAATTCCCTGTGCAACCTCAGCCAAGTCACTTTACATTTCTGTGCCCATGGTGCCGCCACTCGTTGAGGATGGCGGTAAGTGCTATCAGTGATAACAAGAGCTAGGGTCCGGGCTCCCACTGTCCTGAGCACTTTATATGGATTCCCTCGCTCAGTCCTGCAGGGAAATTCCATGTTAATTAAGGGAGGCAGAGTAGTCCACGGAAAGGCCACCCCGGCTGCTGTGGGATCAACAGAGCATAAGCAGCCAGGGAGCCAGGGACACGGTGAGGCCAGGTGACCCTGGAAAGGTGAGGAGGAGCAGGCAGGCTGTAGGGTAAGGAGTGTAGTCTTTATCCTGAGATAAATGAGGCATCTAATTAGCAACTTTATACCCCCCTCTTTATACCTCGTACCTTCTCACACTCACAGGCTATTGTTTGTCTTTCTCCTCTTTTATACCATGAGTCTCCTAAGGGTAGAGACTGGGTCTTATTTATTTGTGTATCTCTGGTGCTTAATGCAGAAATTGGCACTCAATACGTGATAGTTAAATTGAATATTTAATATGTCAATATTTAACAAAATCAATGTAGTCAATGTTTAATAATATGTATGACATGTATATGTTATACATTCAAGTTATGTAGAACTATTAGTACTTATGATGTAACTTCCATTATACAGTCATTTCTGCCAGAATATGCTGTGAAACTTTATATTCTTTAAATACCCCACTAAAACACCTTCTGGGGACAAAAAGGGCTACAGCAGACCGTTCACAGTCTACGAACTCTGTAGCAAAGCACAATCTTGGGATACTACTAGTCCAGTTAAAATGGCAAGCTAAATTCTAAAAAAGAAATACAACTTTGGGACCCAAGTATCTATAGGGCTGTATGTTGAAAACAAAAAGGGCAAACATGACAGAAGGGGCCTAGAAAAGTGTTGAGGCTGCTGTTCCTGTCTGAGGCAGGAACACACAGATAACTTTATCTACCTTTGGAAGAGCAGTTACAGGCTTTGCCAAGATAAGGCGATATCGGAGTGGCCAGTGCACGGAGGCCAGGGGAACGGAGCAGCAGCTCGTCCACAGCAGAGCACGTGGCCACGCTCAGCCGAGAGGAAGAGCTTGGAGCAAGTGGGCCTCTGTTGAGTGCTGAGTCCTCCGCGGCTGACTACGCTCAGCTGTGCTAGGGTACTCAGCGTTCAGCTGCTGTTACTTGGTGATGCAAAGCATTAATGTCCTGGAAACATTTGCCTACGAACCAGGGCAATTTCCACATTTTACTGGCATCATTCTCCTATAGACTTTATATGTGCTAATCTGCCTTACGGAGGCAAGTGCCGTAGAAAACACTCTACATAACATGACACAAGACTACTAGTTGATGTACCAAGAATGCCAACTGGTTAGTTTACATCGAGAAAGATACCGGTCACGGGCCCTATGTAGGTAGTGGGCCATTTTCCTCTTGGTCTGTCAGTCTGTTCAGTGAATGAGTATGGAGTGAGAGCATGTGAGGTTGGGTGACATCAAGTGAGAGCATCATTAACCCAGGATGTGAACCTTTCCCCACAGGAGCAGCTGGGCTCCCGGGTCCAACCTCTGGACTTGGAGTGGGAGAACCTCAATCCCAGTCTGTCTGAGAGCTGTGTGACCTAAGAAAATCACAACGTCTCTGTGCCACCGTAAAATAGGTCTAATAACTATAAAATAGGGCTAGTGACACTCCCCAAGTTCTTTTAAGAAGCAGATTACTAGTAGATGAAAAGCTGAATGCTAGCAGAGTAGTTTAGTATTGTCCTTCCTACCAGTCGGTGCCTGGACCACTCAGGTTAGTTTGTTTCCTGGGGCATCTTCTCCCACTGGATGGGCACTTCTAAGGGCAATGGGAAAGAGAGATAAACTCACTGGAATCAAAATAAATTAGCCACTGTGATTAAATGCAGAAACTGTAATTTCCCTGCAGAAAGGAGGCCTAGAACTTCTGACTGGGGAATTTTGCTGGCCCTTGATAAAACTGAGGAGGAGAAACCTGCCTCGGATATTGAACACCATCCTCCCTGGCACTCTCCCTTGCAGGGACCACTCCCTCTGCAAGGCCTGAGCTCATCCTCCTGTCCCCTGGCTGACTGCCCTTCCCTCCGCCATCTCCACGTGGCGGGGCCTGCCTGCCCTGACACCCTCTCATTGTGCTTCCCCAAAAGGGTGTAGTGAAAAGAACACAGGCTTTGGGATTACAGGAACAGGGGTTTGAATCCGCTCTGCTGCTTACAGGCTCTGTAACCGCAGAGGCCAAGTTGCTCACTTCTCCAGCCTATTTCCTCACCTGCAGAATAGGCTACCACTTCCTACCTTCCCTCAACGGAAGGATTATAAATCAGTGTTTTGCAGACTTTAATGTATGCAGGAATCACCCAAGGATCTTGATAAAATGCAGATTTGGCATCCATAGGACTGGGTGGGGCCTGAGACGCTGCCTTTCCACAAACTCCCAGGTGATGCCATACCCCCTTTGAATAGCAAGATTATAAACCAGGTGTGCTGAGCGCCTGGTGGGGACTCGGTAAGTAGGAACTATTGCCATTAACTTTATCTTTTCCCCCAGCCAAAAAGTTCTCCTTTGAGGTTCACTCAGTCTCCCATACACAGAGCCCCAGTGTGAGCCTGACACACGCACGAGGCAGCACAGCCACGTAGAAGGACGAGCCTGAGGGACCTCTGGCCCTCCCTGGGCAATCGCGGGCTGCTTGGCCGGGACTGGACCCCACCGCGCCCCCGGGCGGTGGTCCCCGCCGTTCCCCGCTGCGGCCGCACCCCACTCCCCCACCCCCACCCAGCCCGAGGAGCCCGCTGGGACCACGCCCAGGTGTCCATTCTGGACATTTTCAACACCAGCGAGAACTCGACCTAGGGGCACATCCATACGAATGTGTAGCAGCTGATTCTGCCGGAGGCCGCCAGCTACTTGGAAAGAAAACAAGTGCAACCACGGCCGGGCCGCGCCGCCATTCCCCTCCAGGCTGCGCCGGGGGAGACTCGGGGCTCGGCTGCGGGTAGAACGCGGAGCCTTCGGATTCTGCTGGGACCAGACGCTCCGGGCCGCTGCCCTCGGTTTGCTCAACAAAGCCAAAGCACAGGTCAAGAAACCTGAAGAAACGGAAAGGAAGAGCCAGCTCGAGAGCGGGGAAGGAGAACAGAGATTTTTAAAGCTGCGACTGGAACAGCTGCAGAGTCCTCAGGAGATGGAACCAATATGCATGGACGTTGGAGCAACTATGTCTTCACATGGTTCCGATTGGGAGTGGGAGGACCTGGAAGTGGATGTTGAAAGCACTGAGCTCTCTCGGAGACACTGACAGTAGCAGTACCCCCAGCGCCAGTGACATGAATGGCCAGAGCAGCCTGCCCAGTACTGGAAGTGAGGAAGCTTCCTCCAGAGCCAGTGTCCAACTTTCATTCACTTCCTGGAACCCGGCACCACATATCAGTACAGGGCAGAATATTCCCTGGGCCCATTCCATCCAAACCACCTCTTAAATTGGGTTCAAAATGCAGCCTCCTCTTTAAAACCAAACCAAACTGTACTTGAACAAAAGGCTCAAAAGACCCGTATTTTAAAAATACTTGCCAAAAAGTGGGGCAGAGCCCCCCAGCAGAACAAATACTTGTGATATTCATATTCGAAAAATCACGATTCCTAATGACAACAGAAAACTTATGTGAAGATTCCTTGATCTTATTTCGTTGATGGAAAAGAAAGCTTGGCGATTCCACACTTTTTCTCTTCCAGCTCGTTCCTACCGAATTGAGTAGACATCTAGAACCTGGATACGGTCAGGAACCCTTCCCCTAAACAAACAAGGTCCCTAAAACAAACAAACAAGATTAAACCTATAATAATTGCAAGACAAGATAATCAGGATTAATCTTGAATAGCGAGCTATTGTAACTCAGCCTGAAACAGCTTATGATGAAGGCTGTGGATGATCAATTCTTTAACAACAACAACAACAAAAAAGTTCATTTCATGCTCTGCAAACGGAGACACTCCCATGAGGCCTGCTGAAGGGGATCTTCATGCAGCTCAGCTTTCTGGTGAATTCCATGCTTAGCAAGCAATATCCTGCATTGTTAGCATGAGGACACCAAACCATGCACTCGCCAGCCAGCCTGCTGCCCTGCCAGCTCCCTGGGCAGCTGGGCTGCCTGTGTATGACCATGCACAGCCTACAAGGACAGACTGGGGGTCAAAAGGAGAAGCTCTACGTGCCTCTGTGCCCATATGGGTCAGAAGAACTGTGTACGCAGATAAGCAGGCTAAGGTCTGAACCACAGCAGCATTTTTATTTCAGATTTTCATAACTGTTTGTATGTGTTGAAAACCAAAATGACATCTTTTTAAAGCTTGTCTGTTGAATGACAGAGACGTCTTTTATAGTGGAAAAAACACGTGGGGAAAAAGAAAACATCTATTTTGATGCAACATTTGATAATGAGAAAACACTTCCCACCTCACTGTTTGTAGTGCACAAAAGGAAGGAGGTCTGGGCCAGGAAGAAAAAAGGTCAATGCTTATGTTTTTGTTTTCTTTAAGAATCCTTTACTCTTTACCAGGCTTTAACCATCCAGTTTCTACAGCAGATATAATCTTCCGGGTAACATAGTTGAACTCAGCGCTTGTCTCATTTTAACATGAGTATTTGCTTGCATTTTCCTCTAGGCAGCCTCTCTCCTTCCTCACAGTCCCACTGTGCAGGTGCTATTGTGGCTCTTACGAATTTTTTCAGAAATCCTGCTTTCTTTAAAGTGAAATTTCTAGCCTGCACTTTGGCGTCCTGTGTTCCTTTTGTCTTTTTAAATCCCAGGTTCCTCTCTGCCCCCCCCCCTTCTCACTTACCCTAGGAAGCCTTCTTGTCGACCTTACCCCTGGCTGTGTGAACTTTGTATACCTTAAATAATTTAACTAACCTCAATTCCTTAAAAAAAAAAAAAGCTTTCTGATTTTCATAATGTATTGCTGATTTTAATGGCTTGTTAATTTCAGCCCTGTAGTTTTTATTTTCTGTTTTAGATAGGGTTGGGCAAGGAAAAAGAAAATAAAGACAAGCATATTTAGCAGTGCAATTGAGTTATATGTTCATGTTAGACTCTCCTTTGTAAGTGGCACTGTGATGGCATTCACTGCTTCTCTATACGACGCGGACCGTCTCCGTCATACGGAAAGCATCAGTATAGCCTTACTTGCTCTTGTGTTCCTTCCTGTGCCTCTAAAAATAGTCTACCCTTGATTGTGCTAAGTTTGAGTGGAAGAAATGCTTTGAACTAGTTGTGTGTGAAATGCTGCATGCCTTTAGACACCCATTATTAGAACTTGCTACTTCAGGTGCTGGAGACTTAAGGAAAAACATGACAAAACAAATTCATTTCTGTGGACCAGGTAAATGATTGCTTGTTTCATTTATAATTACTGCTGGCCAGGTCAAGCAGTTGCTCTATGTATCTGCTTACTTTTTGACGTTCCCAAGTGAAAGTAAACGGAAGCCATCGACCCAGCTTCTATTTTGTTGTCCCCATGGCATCCACTTGCCTCCTTTGGCCTAGGGCTGGAGTGTGGAACTTAATTCAGGTGAACTTGAGGTGTTGCCACTTTACATGGACAGGGTGGTGGGCTGGAAAGCCTTAGTTGCCCACCTTCCATACCTATTTCAAACCCTTCCCTGGTTTTTGTTTTCCTTGTGGGGAGGGCAAACTGCATGGCAAGTAAGAAGTATCAGTTTTTTAAAATGACACATCAGCTTTAAAGATACAAAAGTTCATTGCAAGAAATAAAACTTGTGAGTGGGGGAAAAAAAGGTGCTCCTTTGAAAAGACAGCGAAGACTAGAGAAACCTCTGCTCACCTCGGGATTCTTAGGGAAACAAGAAAAAACAAGTTTTGCTTTGAAGCCGGGCCGGGCGTGGGGAGCGGGCGAGGGTCCCGGGCTGGCTGCGCCCCCGGCTGCACGTGCGCTCGCGGCCCCCCGGGGCTCAGGCCTCGACTTGTCGCTCCGCGAGGCGGCCTCGCCGGGCCCGCGCCCTGTTCTGCCGGCTGCAGCTCTCCCGGGGAATTTTCAAAGCACACAGGGTTCACTTGGCAGAAGTCTCCCAGGATGTAAATACGTGTTCGGGGCTTTGTTTTAAGGACTGCAGTATCTTTTCGACTCGAGGCCCGCGCACAGAGCCTCCGGCCTGCGCCCTCCCCAAAATGGAACCCCGAGCGGCCCCCGCCTGAGACGGACAACCCAGGGCTCAAGGAGAAGCCGACCCCGGGCCAGGGGAGCCTCCCTCATAGATTTTTACCTTCCTTTCAAGCTGCTGACTCATCCGGGTTAGGGTCTTTTTTTTTTTTTCCTCCTCAGCCTGTCCTCCAGGCCCAGAGACTTTGAGGTTGGTTAATAAGCAGTGTGCTTCGGGGCGCTTCCTGCAGGTGCCCTGTCCCCTCCCCCCACCCCCTGGCCCAGTCTCCCCGTGACTCAATTCTGCTAGAAAATAGAGTTGGACACCCGATTGCTCTGCCCTGCTTTTTAATATCGAGTTTCTCTTCTTTGTAGGTCTTGACGCACGACTGCCCTTGGAGTCAAATAGTAGAAAGATTCCCGGGATGTGAGCAGCACGGGACTGGTGAGTGACGCGTTTGGCGAGGCCGGGGGCTCGGCTGGATGTTGAGAAGGGAAAGGAGGTGCATGGGAGGGATGGCTGGTCTGAATCCCGACCAGGGCACCGCTGAGCTTTTGCAGCTCTGAAACTAGGGTTCCTTCCGGCTCCTGCCGGAAGCAGCACCTGGTGGAGAGGCCAGGAGTCCCTGGGCAGTGGCTGGACTCCTGCCAGCCTCTCCCCAGAAGCACCCTGGGCCTGTGGGGCCTGGGCCGGCCCTCCTGGGTCTGCTCAGATAAGGGCAGCTCAGACACACCACCCAGACGGCACGTGCTGGCGCTTGTCTTCAGGGAGCCTCTGGTGGGAGTTGGAACAGAGAGGGAGCGGTGTGACTCACACCAGCTTGTAAACCGTGGCACTGAGGAGTGGTGACTACAGGGAGGTGAGGATGCTGCCTGGGTGCATTCGAAGGGCTGTCGCTGGCCTGAGGAAGGTGGGCTGCTGTTGACTCAATCTAGGGAAAAATCGCAAACAAAGGCACTGTGCAAAGGTGAAGTAGGTGTTCCGGGGGAGTAGTGAGTTCCCCGTTACTGGGAGAATTCATGCTGAGGTTGGAGGTGCATCCATGAGTAATGTTGAAGCTGGGAGCCGTTTTGACTAGAGCAATGTTTTACAGGTCCTGTTCCATGGTGATCTAGAATCTTCTGGGGGGCTAGAGGAGAAGGCAGGG
>PVIY010016619.1:0-51244 GCA_004026745.1 Myrmecophaga tridactyla
AATAATCTCCAGGATAACCTCTCGACTCTGTTTGGAATCTCTCAGCCATTGACACTTTGTCTCATTTCACTCTTCCCCTTTTTGGTTGAGAAGGTTTTCTCAATCCCTTGATGTTCAGTCTCAGCTCATTCTAGGGTTTTTCTCAATCCCTTGATGCTGAGTCTCAGCTCATTCTGGGATTTCTGTCCCACATTGCCAGGAAGGTCCACACCCCTGGGAGTCATGTCCCATGTAGACAGGGGGTGGGTGGTGAGTTTGCTTGCTGTGTTGGCTGGAGAGAGAGGCCACATCTGAGCAACAAAAGAGGCTCTCTTGGGGGTGACTCTTAGGCCCAATTTTAAGTAGGCTTGACCTAACCCCTCTGGGGTTAAGTTTCATATGAACAAACCCCAAGACTGGGGGCTCAGCCTATAGCTTTGGTTGTCCACACTGCTTGTGAGAATATCAAGAACTCACCTTCGAGAAGATGAGTTTTCCCCCGTTCTCACCATTCCCCAAAGGGGACTTTGCAAATACTTCTCTACTCACTGATCAAATCACTCTGGGATTCATCAGGGCATCACCTGGACAAACCAACAAAATCTCACGTTCTACCCAAAGTTCCATGTACTTAAGGTGTTCAACCAACTATCTACATAAGTTATATTAGGAGATGCACTAGTCAAAATAAAAATTTGTACCAAATAAACATTTTTTGCTTTAGTCTCACACATAAGTTGAAATTTTAAAATATTAATTACCATCTATTTTCAGCACCTTGCAGTAATGACATTCTTTTGTTTTTCCTCATGCAAAAACATTTTTTAAATTTGTACATTTAGACACTATCATTATACACTCTAGGCATTCCTAGATTATACCATCTGAACTTTATCGTCTATCTTTCCTTGTGATTTCATTTATGCCCCAGACCTCCTCCCTCTATCATTCTCACATGCAGCTTCATTCAGTGTTTTAACATAATTGCATTACAGTTAGGTAATATTGTACTGTCCATTTCTGAATTTTTATATTCAGTCCTGTTGCACAATCTGTATCCCTTCAGCTCCAGTTACCCAATATCTTACCCTATTTCTATCTCCTGATGGTCTCTGTTACCAACAACATATTCCAAGTTTATTCACTAATGTCAGTTCATATCAGTGAGACCATACAGTATTTGTCCTTTTGTTTCTGGCTAATCACACTCAGCATAATGTCCGTAAGGTCCATCCATGTTGTTACATACTTCATAACTTTATTCTGTCTTACAACTGCATAATATTCCATCTTATGTATATGCCACAGTTTGTTTAGCCAACCGTCTGTTGATGGACATTTTGGCTGCTTCCATCTCTTGGTAATTGTAAATAATGTTGCTATAAACATTGGTGTGCAAATGTCCGTTTGTGTCCTTGCCCTCATGTCCTTTGAGTAGAGACAGCATATAGATGGGTCCTGTTTTTTAATCCATTCTGCCAGACTATGTCTTTTGATTAGGGAGTTTAATCCATTAACATTCAGTGTTATTACTGCATGGGTAGTACTTTCTTCTACCATTTTGCCTTTTGGATTTTATATGTCATATCCAATTTTCCTTCTTTTTACCTTTACTCATAGTCTTCCTTTCTACACTCTTCTCCACACCTCTCTCTTCTGTCTTTGTATCTGTCTCTAGTGCCCCCTTTAGTATTTCTTGCAGAGCTGGTCTCTTGGTCACAAATTCTCTCACTGATTTTTTGTCTGAAAATGTTTTAATTTCTCCCTCATTTTTGAAGGACAATTTTGCTGGATAGAGAATTTTTGGTTGGCAGTTTTTCTCTTTTAATAATCCCACTGTCTTCCTGCCTCCATGGTTTCTGCTGAGAGATCTACGCATAGTCTTATTGGGCTTCCCTTGTATGTGATGGATTGCTTTTCTCTTGCTGCTTTCAAGACTCTCTCTTTCTCTTTGACCTCTGACATTCTGATCAGTAAATGTCTTGGAGTACGTCTATTTGGATCTATTCTCTTTGGGGTACGCTGCACTTCTTGGATCTGTAATTTTAAGTCTTTCATAAGAGTTGGGAAATTTTCAGTGATAATTTCCTCCATTAGTTTTTCTCCTTCTTTTCCCTTCTCTTCTCCTTCTGGGACACCCACAACATGTATATTCGTGCGCTTCATATTGTCTTTCAATTCCCTGAGTCCCTGCTCATGTTTTTCCATTTTTTTCCCTATATTTTCTTTTTCTGGTCAGATTTCAGATGTTCCGTCCTCCAGTTCACTAATCCTATGTTCTGTCTCTCAAAATCTACCATTGTAGGTTTCCATTGTTTTTTTCATCTCTTCTACCCTGCCTTTCATCTCCATAAGTTCTGTGATTTGTTTTTTCAGAGTTTTGATTTATTCTTTTTGTTCATTCCTTGCCTTCTTTATATCCTCCCTCAATTCATTGATTTGGTTTTTGATGAGGTTTTCCATGTCTGTTCGTATATTCTGAATTAATTGTTTCTGCTCCTGTATCTCATTTGAATTGTTGGTTTGTTCCTTTGACTGGGCCATATCTTCAATTTTCCTAGTGTGATTCCTTATTTTTTGCTGACGTCTAGGCATTTAATTACCTTAATAAATTTATTCTGGAGATTGCTTTCACTTCTTTTACCTAGGGTTTTCTTGCTGGACGAATTTGTTGTCTATCTGTTCTTTGACACTCAGTTCAGCTTTATCTGGACCTCTAGCTTAAGTTTTGTTTAACAGAGGAGAATATTTCAGTTCTTGTTTTCTTGTTTCTTGCCCTGCTTGTATGATGCCTTTTCCCCCCCATCCTTAGGAGGGTCTACTTAGGTATTATAGACCCCAGCCAGATTTTCCCAGACCAAACTGGCCTCCTATCAGGAGGAAAGAGTCACCTGTGTCGGTCTTCCCTGAGGGTGAGACCCAGCAGGTTGAAAGACTTTCCTGTGAAGTCTCTGGACTCTGTTTTTCTTATCCTACCCAGTATGTGGCGCTTGTCTGCCTGCAGGTCCCACCAGCATAAGATGATACGGTACCTTTAACTGTGGCAGACTCTCCCTGCTGGGGGTGTGGTGGAGACAGAGGAGAGGTTGTAGGCTGGTTTTAATGGCTTCAAATTACCAAGCCCTGGTGTCTGAATTCCTTGAGGGAGGGATTCCACCTGAGTTGGGCTTCACCCCTCCCCTGGGGAAGGCACAGGCTCCAGACAAGCCCCCAAACGAGTTCGCTTCTTCCTATGCCTGGGACAGTTGCAGCCTGAGAAGTCCTGCTGCTATATTCAAAGGCAGTCCAGCCTTTGTAGAAACACAGCACAAAAACTTCTGTTTGTTTCTTTTTTTTTTTTCACTTTTTCCGTCAGCCCTGCCCCCTTGGTGCTGGGGCAAAAATGAGCAACCTCCGCTTTGACCAGGTTCACCTAAGCTGAGGGCCTATTTTTCGTAGTCATAATTTGTTAATTAATTCCACAATTGGCGTTTGATTATGCTCAGTCCCTGCTGCTGGTGAAGTCTCTTTCCTTTCCCCTCTGGGAAGCAGCCTGTGGGGGAGGGGTGCCAGCTGCCACAGCTTGGGGAACTCACAGTTCTGGAGGGGGGCTCACAGTTGTTCCAGCTGGTCCAGACTGGTGTACGCTGTGTGTCCAGTCACTGACGTGGCCCCAGGAGCTGTTCTGTACTGTTTCTGGTTATTTAGTAGTTGTTCGGAAGGATGAACTAAAATGCGCACATTGTTAAGATGCTATCTTGACCCGGCCAAACCTACATTTGTTTTTTAATATCAATTTCTGCTTTGTATGAGTTCCTTTCTTCTGGTAACAATTTTTGGGGTTTTTTTTTCCCCCAGCTTCTTAACATGAAAGATTAAACACTGATTTTTAGGCTTTTTTCCTAATAATTGCAATTAAGGTCTAGCTTTTCCTCTAAGTATTGCCTTAGTTGCATCTGACAAGTTTTGATATGTTTTCATCTTCATTATTTTTCTCTTCAAGGTTTTCCTAATTTCCACAGTAATTTTATCTGTGAGTCAGAATTCTTTAGAAATAAACTATTTATTGACTAAAGTCAGAGGATATATTCTGAAAACAGCCCAGAATATGGTTAATTTTGGTAAATATTCCATGAGCACTCTGAAAAGACTATATTGTCACTGCTGAGTTCCATGCCCTCTCTCTCTCAGATACATATATATGTGTGTGAGGTGACATTGTAACTCAAATCTTTGCTATCATTTCTGACTTTTAAAATTTCCCTTTCCTATTATTGAAAGAGACACACTAAATCTCACACACTGATTGTAAATTTACCTCTCCTTTTATTTGTCAAATTTTTCTTTATATAACTTTAAGCTATATTAGTGGATGCATACAGACTTAGATTTATTATATTTTCCTGGTGAATTAATTACAAATTAAAATGAAATATCCTTTTATCTCTATTAATTCTTCTTGCCTTAAAGGCTTCTTCATTTAATATTAGAATAGTTTTCACGAATTTCTCTCTGTAAGTGTTAATATAATATATATTTTTCCTCCTTTTACTTTCAACCTTTCTGCGTGCTTAGAATGAAAGGTGTACGTTGAAAACAACATGCAGTAAGCTTTAAAAAAAAACCCTACTCTAACTCTGCCTTTTAAATGGAGTCTATATTCCATTTAGATTTAATTTAATTACTAATGTTCATATTTCATGTAATTCCTGCTTGTTTTCTATTTGATTTATCTCTTTCATGTAGCTGTTTCTCTACCTTTGTGCCATGTTTTGAATTAAACAAATAGTTCTGAAACTTCTATTTTCTCCTTCTAGTAACTTGTTAGTAATAGACACACTATTGTTAAGTGGTTATTCTTGATATTACAATATGCATCCCCCCCCCTTTTTTTTTCACTTGGGCAGGCACCAGGAATCGAACCTGGGTCTCTGACATGGCAGGCAAGAACTCTGCCTGCTGAGCCACGATGGCCCACCCAATATGTATCCCTTTTTATTACAGTATAACATAATTTTACCACTTCCCCAGAACATTAAGCCTTATATATGTTTACTGCCCTCCAAACTTTTGTGCTTTTGGCATACACATTAATTCAATATGTATTTTAAACCCTACAAGACAGTACTATTATTGCTTTGTAGTGAATATTAATTCATTTTAAAGCCATATTTGCCCTTCTACTCATTTCTACATTTCCATCTGGGATTATTTTCCTTCTACCTAAAGAAATCCCTTCAGTATTTCTTTTAGTGCAGGTCTACTGGTTGAAAATTCCTCATATTTGAAGGATGCTTTCATTGGGCATAAATTCTAGGTCAGCAGTTATTTTCCTTCCAATCTGTTCTAGTTTGCTAGCTGCCGGAATGCAACACAGAAGAGACAGACTGGCTTTTAATAAAAGGGGATTTATTTCATTACTTCTTCAGAGAAGGCAGCTAACTTTCAACTGAGTTCTTTCTTATGTGGGAAGGCACAGGGTGGTCTCTGCTGTCCTTCTCTCCAGGCCTCTGGGTTCCAACAACTTTCCCCGGGGGTGATTTCTTTCTGCATCTCCAAAGGCCTGGGCTGAGCTGCGAGTGCTGAGATGAGGTATGCTAAGCTGCTTGGGCTGTGCTACACTGGGCTCTCTCATTTAAGCACCAGCCAATTAAGTCAAACATCATTCATTGCAGCAGGCATGCCTCCTAGCAGACTGCAGATGTAATCAGCAACAAATGAGGATCATGGATCATTGGCTCATGGCCACAGCAACAGAACTAGGTGTCTTCACCTGGCCAAGTTGACAACTGAATCTACCACACAAGCCATATAGATATCATTCCATTTTCTAGTGACGTCCATAAATTCAGTTACAAAGTCAGCTGTCATCAAACTGTACTTCTTTATTTCCTTATTATTACTATTTTAATGCTAGCTGCTTTTAAGAATTTCCTCTTTGTCTCTTGTTTTCAGTAGTTTTACAACAGTGTGTCTAGGTATGGTTTTATTAGTATTTATCCTCTTTGGTGGTTCACAGAGCTTCTTGAATTTGTGGGTTAATATCTTTAATCATATGCCATTAATATTGCTTCTGATCAATTCCCTCTCTTCTCCTGGAACTCCAATGACGTTTGGTTTTTTAATGGTCTCACTTGTTTTTTACATTGTTTTCTGAAGTTTTTATTCTTTTTGTTCTCTGTATGCTTCAGTGTAGATATTTTCCATTGACCTTTCTACAGTTTACTAATCCTATCTTTTGCTGTTTTATCTGATATTTAAATAATGTAATATGTTTTTTGGGGGGAGAGGGCCAACAATATATTTTATTGAATATAATTTACAGACAGTGAGATGCAAAGATCTTAAGTATATAGTTCAATGAGTTTTGACAAATGTATACACTGATATAACCCATATTCCATTTCCATCACCACCGAAGCTCTCTAAAGTCCATTTCTAGCCAACTCCACCCTTCTCCAGTGTCTACCCCTATTCTAATTTCTACCACATAGACTAGTTTTGCCTGTTCTAGTTTTGCCTGTTCTTGAACATCAAATAAATGGAATTATACAGTATATATTCTTTTGTGTCTGATTTCCTTTAGTCAACATGTTTTTATATGTATCAACAGTTTGTTCCTTTTTATTGCTGAGTAATATACCATTATATGACTATACCACAATTTGCTGATCTATTCTCCTGATGACAGACATGTGGGCTGTTTCCAGTTTGGGGCTATTATGATTAATGTTGCTTGAACATTCTTGTTAAAGTACTTTTGTGGATATGTTCTCATTTTTCTTGAGTAAATATGTAGAAGTAGAGTGACTGGATTATATAGTAAATGTATGTTGACATGTATATGAAGATACCAGACAGTTTTTCAAAGTGGTTGTGCTCTTTTCCACTTCCACTACTAATATATGAGTTACAGTTGCTCTGCATCCTTGTGAATATCTAGTGTTGGTTTTTTTTTTTTAAGCTATTCTATTAAGTATGAAGTGGTGTCAGATATTTTAAAATTTTGTCTTCTAACACCAAAATCACCATGAGTCTTTTTTTGTTGTGTAGTTTTTCTCATGATGTTTGGTCATCTAGTCCTATCTTTTGACATGTCTAGACCATTTTGATTGAATGCTGAATATGGTTTTTAAAAGGTTTTAGAGGCTGGAATAATATTATCATTTTGATATTATCATATCACCTCAAAGGAGAACTTTCTGTCTGCTGTACAGACAGAGTGTAGGGCCCATAACCTTAATCCAATCAAGTATTCAGCAGAATCAAGGCTGCTTCACAATATGGGTTAGGATTTATTCTATAGCTGGTCAGTTCACTTTTAGTATGTAGCTCTCCATGGCGTTCATCCAATAATCTGATATACTCATTGGATCCTTGCTTCCATCCCCAGCCCTGGTGAATCCTGACCTAGAGGTCTTTGTCCACTCAGCATCACAAAACTAGAGAAAATTACCCTGCTTTTCAGATATTTTCAGTTTAGCTTTTTCAGCCTTCTTTGTAACATAATTTTAGAATTTGATAAATGTCCTGAGGAGAAAACTGATCATTTGATTGAAAATCATCTAATCTCCAATTTTCTTATGTCAGCTTCTCAAGACTGCCAAAAGCTCTGTGAATTCTATGTCCCCCAGCAGTGGCCCTATGCCTGATCCAAATTTATGTTAAAATATTAAAATATACATTGAAAACACTTAAATGAGTTTTTAGTTCCCATTGCTCCCAGAACTCTAGATCCTTATTTACAAATATGCACAAATCAGTCTACCCTGAATATTCCTCAAATCAATGCCCAAAACTGAACTCACTAGCTTCCTGCCTATTCCGTTCTTTAGGTATTTCCTACATATGTTGATGTTATTGCCATCCATTTCGTTCTCCTGGAGGAAAGTTTGAAACCATCCATGACTCTATTCTTTCTCTACTAAATCAATGTATCAAGTCCTGTGGATACTACTTTTTAAATATTATTCAGTCTGTCATTCTCTGTGCCTAATACCCTCATCATCTGCCTCAACTAGAGTAATAACTCCCTAACTAGGCTATTTGCTTTAGTTTTCTATCTTCTCCAGACCATTCTGTACTCTGTCATCAGAGTGATCTTTCTAAAATACAAATCAGATCATAAGATTTCTGCCTTAAAAATCCTTCAAAAGCCCTATTATAGTCCCTTTGCCACTTTACTACCACCAACATTTAGCCACTCCAAGTTTTCACATTATTTTCCAGACATATCTTACGCTTTTCATACTAACTTCACTGGTCATCTGGCAAATCCTAGTACATACTTCAAGGCAGTTTATGTATTAACTCATCTATGAAGCCTTACCAGACCTCCCTAGAGATTTTACTGTCCCTGCCTTAGTAATGCCATTTTTCATGAAATCATTTAATTATATTTTTGACACTTTCTCCATTAGTTTGAAATTCCTTCGTGCTTATTCTATTCACCACCATCACTACCATCACTGC
This sequence comes from Myrmecophaga tridactyla, assembly GCA_004026745.1. Lineage (NCBI taxonomy): Eukaryota > Metazoa > Chordata > Mammalia > Pilosa > Myrmecophagidae > Myrmecophaga > Myrmecophaga tridactyla. Next base: position 8,431 of record PVIY010016619.1, read on the forward strand.
CACCAACATCATAATGGTAGAAACAGATACCATTTATTCTGATTTTATTAAATGGCAGATAAAATACTCTTAGTTTCCTAGGGCTGCCATAACAAAGAATTACATGCTACACAGCTTCAAACAATAGAAATTTATTGTCTCATAGTTCTGGAGGCTAGAAGTCAGAAATCAAGATATGATTTCGGTATGGTAAGATTATACTTCCTGTAAAATCTGAATGGAAGAATATGTTCCATGCCTCTCTCCTGGCTTCTGAGGGTGCTTGCCAGCAATCCATGGTATTCTCTGCTTTAATCATCACATGGTGTTTTCCTCTATGTATGACTATATCGGATCTATTTCCAAATTCACAGGACATTGAACATGACATTTTGGGACACAATCCAACCCATAACATATGCTAAATACTTAACAAATTTTTTGCATTTAATTCTATCAACTAGATAATAGGTACTGTAATCCCCATTTTATAACGAGATATTGAGGCTTAGAGATGAAGTAACTTAAATTCAAATCCAGGTCTACTTGAGTCCAAGCCTGTGTTATGAACCACTATCCTACTACAAATTCAAGTTTGTACTTCATCTAGTACAGCGCCCTTCAGGTAGTAAGTTCTCAATAAATGTTTGCTTTGTTGTTGAAAAGTGCCAAATAAGATAATACATGAAAGCCCTGATAGATTATAGAACTCTACATGAATACTATTATTTTCTTTCTCCCTTTCTCTCTTAATGGTGATTTTTCTATGTCACAATCCTTCTCTGTTTCTCCAACAAACATATATTTATCCATCTAGGCCTCACCGCAGCGTGATCTTTCTCTCACTCCCCAGATGGAATCCCTTTTTCAGTGCTCTCATGGACTCTGTACCTACTTCTTCTAGTGCATGTGTCAACTTGGCCAATGGTGGTACCTGTTTGTCTGGTTGGGCAAGTGCTGGCCTGTCTGTTGCTATGAGGACATTTCATAGAATTAAATCATGATCACATTGGCTGCATCCACAGTTGATTCCATTTGTAATCAGCCAAGGGGAGTGTCTTCTGCAATGAGTGATGCTTAATCTAACCACTGGAAGCCTTTTAAGGAGGATTCAGAAGAGGCAGGATCTCTTCCTGCGTCGGCCACCGAGCTTCTCCTGTGGAGTTCGTCCAGACCCTTCACAGCCTCCCCTACAGATTTCAGATTCTATGTTTCCATGGTTACATGAGACACTTTTATAAATTTTATATTTATGAATATTTCCTGTTGATTCTGTTTCTCTAGAGAACCCTAACTAACAAAACTTGGTACCAGGAGTGGTTCTTAAGAAACAGAATCTTAAAAATGGGCTTTTATGAATGGTTTTCTACTCTGACTAGACTCAAAGGCACTAAGGACTATGATTCCCATAATCAGAATGACACTGCCAATCCATGCAGTGAGTTGGCAAAACAGATAGGCAAAATATCACCATTCGATTCTTCTAATGCTTCACTTGTACAAAGCCAGGCTCTGGAGGATAATGTTTCTGACACCTTTACAGAGTTTTGTGGAAATAGAAGGGAAAGAGATGTTGGCTGGTTGTTGTTAGATACACTGGATACATCAGTCAGTGAAAGGGATGGGCTTAAAGCTTCAAATGAGAAGCTTAAGCGCCATCTGACAGATATAGAAGTATCTATGAGTGTCCTGAAGGAAAATCTTATTTCCTGTAGCCGTAGATTTGAGATCTCTGAAAATCAGACTCAGAATCTTATTGTTAGAGTAGCAACTTTACAATGTAAACTAAATCTCAATCTTGCATGGTGTCTGCCATTAAAGTGAGGGCATAGATTGGAACAGAGTGGGACCCTGAAAAATGGGATGGTGACATATAGATTGATAATGATGTCAGGGGCAAGGTTAAAACCCTAGGTCATGCTCGGTCTATTTTAGATAACCTTGTAATAGTCTACCCTCAGGACATAGCTGCCTCACATCCAGCCTTCCCTGAGGAGTTGCTCACTCAACCTCCACCTGAAGGGTTTAGCCCTAGAGTGATTAATCCTGTTTCACTAGATGAAACTGCAAATGTATGCCCTGAAACAAATGGCTTGGAAGGTTATTTCTAATTCTTTCCATGAACCACCCCCAACAACCCTCATTTCTTCCAAACCTATAACTAAAGTCCCCAAAGGCCCCTAAAGCTGAGGTACAAAGTACCACATATTAGGAGGTACGTTATACTCCAAAAGAACTGTGTGAGTTTTTCAATGTATATAGACAGAAATCAAGGGAATATATATGGCAATGGATTTTAAGGGTGTGGGATAATGGTGGGAGGAATATAAGGCTGGATCAGGCTGAATTTATTGATATGGGCCTACTAAGCAGAGATTCTGCATTCAGTGTTATAGCTTGAGGGGTTAGAAAAGGCATTAACAGTTTGTTTGGATGGTTGGTTGAAACATGGATCAAAAGGTGGCCAACATTACCTGAGGTGGAAATGTCAGAACTGCCCTGGTATAATGCAGATGATGGGATCCAGAGGCTTAGAGAGACTGGAATGTTAGAGTGGATTTATCATGCAAAGCCTGCTCTTACACCCCAGGAATGTCTGGAGGATGCACCTTTTACCAGAACAGTGAGAAATAAATTTGAGAGACTAGCACCATCATCTCTGAAGAGCTCTGCGGTTGCACTTCTCTGTAGGTCAGATGTTACTGTAGGAACTGCTGTCACTGAGCTAGAATCCTTAAACACAATGGGGATGGCCGGATCCCAAGTGGGCAGAAGCCGGGTGACAGCACTTAATCACCAAAGACAGAGTAGACATGGCTATTATAATAGACAGCAAACTCAAAGCAGGAGTCAAAATAATCTGACTCGCAGAGATTTGTGGTGTTGGCTAGTAAATCACAGGGCACCTAGAAATACAACAGATGGGCAGTCTACTAAATTCCTGTTTGAGCTGTATAAATAAAAGAGTTCTAGGTCAAGTGAACAGAACTCTAACCTGAATTACATAAAAACGGTCAGGCCCCTTAATAAATTTCCAGACTTGTGACAGTTTACAGATCCAGAACCCCTTGAATGAAGGGGAGGCCAGGTCCCTCTGTGGGAGAGAAACCTGTTACACTGCCACAAATTTATACTGTTAATCTTCCTCAAGCCCTCCCCAAGGAGGCTGACAGCCTTTTACCAAGGTAACTATACACTGGGGAAAAGGAAATGATCAGATATTTGGGGGATTATTAGACACTGTTTCCGAAGTGACATTAATTCCAGGGAACCCAAAACATCACTCTGGTCCACCAGTCAGAGTGGGGGCTTATGGAGCCAGGTGATCGACAGAGTTTTAGCTCAGGTCCATCTCACAGTGGGTCCAGTGGGCCCCCAAACTCATTCTGTATTTATTCCCCCAGTTCTAGAATGTATAATTGGAATAGATATACTTAGCAATGGCAGAATCCCCACACTGGCTCTCCAAGTTGTGCAGTGAGGGCTATTATGGTAGGAAAGGCAAGTGGAAGCCACTAGAACTGCTCATACCTAGCAAAATAGTAACTCAGAAGCAATACCGATTCCTGGAGGGATTGCAAAAATTACTGCCACTCTTAAGGACTTGAAGGATGCAAGGGGTGGTGATTCCCACCACATCCCCATTCAACTCTCCTATTTGGCTTCTGCAAAAAAAGAGCGATGGCTCCTGGAGGATGACAGCAGATTATCATAAGCTCAACTAGGTGGTAACTCCAATCTGAAGCTGCTGTTCTAGATGTGGTATCTTTGCTTGAGCAAATCAATACATCCCCTGGTACCTAGTATGCAGCTACTGATCTGGCAAATGCTTTTCTCTCAATAGTTGTTAAGGACCACTAGAAAGTTTGCTTTCAGCTGGCAAGGTCAGCAATATACTTTCACTGTCCTACCTCAGGGGTTTAACAACTCTCCAGCCCTATCTCATAATCTTGTCCACAGGGTCCTTGACCATTTCTCTCTCCCACAAGACATCACACTGGTCCATTTTATTGATGATATTATGTTGATTGGACCTATTGGGCAAGAAGTAGCAACTACTCTAGATTTACAGGTAAGGCATTTGCATGTCAGAGGATGGGAGATAAATCCAACAAAAATATAGGGGTCTTCCACCTCAGTGAAATTTCAAGGTGTCCAATGCCATGGGGCATGTTGAGATATCCTTTCTAAGTTGCTGCATCTGGTTCCTCCTACGGTCAAAAAAGAGACACAATGCTTAATTGGTCTCTTTGGATTCTGGTGACAACATATTCTTCATTTGGGTGTGCTACTCCGGCCCATTTATCGAATGACCAGAAAAGCTGCTAATTTTGAATGGGGACCTGAACAAGAGGAGGCTCTGTGACAGGTCCAGGCTGCTGTACAAGCTGCTCTGCCACCTGAACCATATGATCCAGCAGATCCAATGCAAATAGAGATGCTGTTTGGAGTCTTTGGCAGGCCACTATAGGAGAATCACAAAACAGACCCTTAGGATTTTGGAGCAAAGCCTTACCATCTGCTGCAGATAACTACTCTCCTTTTGAGAAACAGCTTTTGGACTGCTACTGGGCCTTAGTAGAGACTGAATGCTTAACCTTAGGCCACCAAGTTACCAAGAGACCTGAGTTGCCTATCATGAGCAGGGTATTATTTGACCCACAAAGCCATAAAGTTGGGCTTGTGCAGCAGCACTCTATCATAAAATGGCAATGGTATATATGAGATAGGGCAAGAGCAGGTCCTGAAGGCACAAGTAAGTTACATGAGGAAGTAGCCCCAATGCCCCTCGTCTCCACTCCTACCACATTACCTTCTCTTTCCCAGACCAGAGCTATGGCCTCTTGGGCAGTTCCTTACAGTGAATTGACTGAGGAAGAGAAAACTCAGGCCTTGGTTACATATGGTTCAGCACTATAAGCAGGTACCACCTGAAAGTGCAGGTGCAGCACTACAACCCCATTTCTGGGGTGTCTCTGAAGGACAGTGGTGAGGGGAAATCCTCCCAGTGGGCAGAACTTCGAGCACTGCACCTGTTTGTTCATTTTGCTTGGAAGGAAAACTGGCCAGAAGTGCATTTGTATACTGAATCATGGGCTGTTGCTAATGGTTTGGCTGGATGGTCAGGGACTTAGAAAGATCATAATTGGAGAATTGGTGACAAAGAGGTCTGGGGAAGAGGTATGTGGATAGAACTTTCTGAGTGGGCTAAAAACACGAAGGTATTTGTGTCCCATGTGAATGAGCACCAGAGGGTGACTTCAGCAGAGGAAGGTTTTAATTATCAAGTGGATAAGATGACCCATTCTGTGGATACCAGTCAGCCTCTTTCCCCAGCAACTCCTCTAATTGCCCAATGGGCTCATGAACAAAGTGGTTATGGTGGCAGGGATGGAGGTTATGCATGGGCTCAGCAACATGGACTTCCATTCACCAAGGCTGACTTGGCTACAGTCACTGGTGAGTGCCCAATTTGCCAGCAGCAGAGACCCACACTCAGCCCCCAATATGACACCATTCCCCATGGTGACCAGCCAGCTACATGGTGGCAGGTTGATTACATTGAACCACTCCCTTCACGGAATGGGCAGCAATTTGTTCTAACTGGAATAGACACACTCTGGATATGGGTTTGCTTTCCCTGCACACAATGCTTCTGCCAAAACTATCATCCATGGGCTTACAGAATGCCTCATCCATTGTCATGGTATTCCACACTGTATTGCTTCTAATCAAGGAAAACACTTCACAGCAAATGAAGTGCAGGAATGGGCACATGCTCATGGAATTCTCTGGTATCACCATGTTCTCCACCATCCAGAAGCAGCTGGATGATAGAACAGTGGAATGGCCTTTTGAAAACTCAATTACAGTGCCAACCGGGTGGCAATAACTTGAAGGGCTGGGGTAATGTTCTCCAGGAAGCTGTGTATGCTCTGAATCAGCATCCGCTATATGGTGTTGCTTCTCCTATAGCCAGGATCCATGGGTCCAGGAACTAAGGGGTGGAAATGGGAATGGCACCACTCACTATTACCTGTAGTGATCCAATAGGAAAATTTTTGCTTCCTGTCCCTGCTTCCTGTCCCCCTTTAGTTCCAAAAGGGGGAGTGCTTCCACCAGGAGAAACAACAATGATTCCATTGAACTGGAATCTAAGACTGCCACCTGGTCACTCTGGGCTACTCATGCCCCTGGATCAAGAAGCCAAGAAGGGGATTACATTATTGGCTGGGGTGACTGACCCTGACTATCGGGGGAAACAGGACAGCAACTACACAATGGAAGTAAAGAAGAGTTTTCCTGGAATATAGGAGATCCCCTAGGGCGTCTTTTAGTACTACCATGCCCTGTGATTAAAATCAATGGAAAACTGCAACAACCTAATCCAGGTAGGACTACCAATTGCTCTGAAACTTCAGGAATGAAGGTTTGGGTCACCCCACCAGGCAAAGAAACATGGCCAGCTGAAGTACTTGCTGAGGGTAAAGGGAAAATGGAATGGACAGTGAAAAAAGGTAGTGATAAATATGAACTACAATCACTTGATCAGTTACAGAAACAAGGACTTTAATGCTGTTTTGTTCATGTTATACTATTTAAGTTGTAAGATATCAAGTTTAAGAATATTACCCAAGGACTTGCACCCTATTCTGGAGAGATTTAATGTGTTTCCAGTTATATGCAGGATAGTTGAGTATTGTTAGGTGAAAGAAAAAAATGTGTTTTATTGTTTTTTATTTAGAAATTAGGTATGGTTTAAGGTGATGTGTATAGCTGCCACATTGACAACAGGTAGACTGTCATGGTCAGGTCCATGTGTCAACTTGGCCAAGTGGGGGTACCTTTTCTTTTGGTTGGGCAAGTGCTGCCCTGTCTGTTGCTATGAGGACATTTCATAGAATTAAATCATGCATCCACAGCTGATTCCATTTGTAATCAGCCAAGGGGAGTGTTTCCTACAATGAGTGATGCGTAATCTAATCACTGGAAGCCTTTTAAGGAGGATTCAGAAGAGATAGGCTCTCTTCCTGCTTTGGCCAGTGAGCCTCTCCTGTGGAGTTCATCCAGACCCTCCATAGGAATCATCAGCTTCGCAGCCTGCTCTACAGACTTTGGATTCTACGTTCTCACGGTTATGTGAGACACTTTTATAAATTTTATATTTATGAATATTTCTTGTTGATTCTGTTTCTCTAGAGAACCCTAATTAATACAGTCCCCCTAGTAGATTATGAGTTCTTCAAGAAAAGGAACTACATTTTATTTTATCTTTGAATCGCCAATGCCTAGGGCAGTACTCATGATATGAAAGCTACTAATGTTGCTGATTAAATATGGAATCACTTAGACCTAAGTAAGAGGGGAGTCCCTGCCTTCAGACCAACATTTTTACAAGTCCCACTTTGGTCTGCTTCTGATGTTCTTCTCAGTTTTGAAGAACAATTGGGTTGGATGAAGAATTCTTGACTGGAGGCCTTGTCTTTTTCCTTCAGCCCTGCTGAAGCAAAAATTTTCCTATTGGATCACTACAGGTAATAGTGAGTGGTGCCATTCCCATTTCCACCCCTTAGTTCCTGGACCCATGGATCCTGGCTATAGGAGAAGCAGCACCATATAGCAGATGCTGATTCAGAGCATACACAGCTTCCTGGAGAACATTACCCCAGCCCTTCAAGTTATTGCCACCCGATTGGCACTGTAATTGAGTTTTCAAAAGGCCATTCCACTGTTCTATCAATCCAGCTGCTTCTGGATGGTGGAGAACATGGTGATACCAGAGAATTCCATGAGCATGTGCCCAAACCATGGCCAGCGTCCCTCCCCACAGGTTGCTTCCCAGAGGGGATAAGAAAAAGACTTTACTAGCAACAGGGCTGAGCACAACCAAGCTCCAATTGTGGAATTAACTAACAAATTCTGATTACTAAAAATAGGCCCCCAGCTCACTCAGCTGAACCTCAAGTAAAAAGCTGGGAGGTTGCTGGTTTTTGCCTCAGTGCATAGTGGGCAGGGCTGAAGGAAAAAGACAAACAAAACAAAACAAAACAAAAAAAAACCCAGAGGTTTTTTGGTATCGGACAGCACAAAATACTTGAAAGGGACTGGGCCCTGAAGGAAAGGAGGCGGCACATAGGACCTGGAGATACACAGAGCAATGTACCAACTTAAGCTCTTGACTGGCAAACCCGAGGAACAGGGGTCCTATTCTGAAAAGGATTTTTTATTTCTTTTTTGTGGCTGTGTTTCTATGGCTTGACTTGGATACAGCTGCAGGACTTCTCAGCTCCAACTGCCCCAGGAATGGGCAGAATTAAGCTTGTTTGAGAGTTTGTCTGGAGGCTGTGCCTTCCCCAGGAGAGGGGTGGGGCCCAGCTCAGGTGGAATTCAGACCCCAGAGTCTGGAAAACTGAAGTGATTAAAGCCAGCCTACAACCTCTCCTCTGTCTCAACCACGCCCCCAGCAGGAGAGTCTACTGAAGTTAAAGGTACCACATCATCTTATGCTGGTGGGACCCACAGGCAGACAAGTGCCACATACTGGGCAGGATAGGAAAAACATACAGTCCAGAGGCTTCTTAGGAAAGTCTTTTAACCTGCTGGGTCTCACCCTCAGGGAAAACTGAAGCAGGTGACTCTCCTCCTGAGAGGAGGCCAGTTTGATATGGGAAAATCTGACTGGGGTCTATAATAGCTAAGTAGACCTTCCTAAGGGAAAAAAGGGGGGGTACCATACAGGCGGGGCAAGAAACAAGAAAACAAGAACTGAAAAACTCTGATCTGTTAGAAAAAACCTAAGCTAAAGGTCTAGAATAAGCTGAACTGAATGTCAAAGAACAGACAGACAACAAAGTCATTCAGCAAGAAAATCCTAGGTAAAAAAGGTGAAAACAATCTCCAGAATAAACTAATTAAGGAAACTAAATGTCTAGACTCCAGCAAAAAAATAATGAATCATACTAGGAAAACTGAAGATAAAGCCCAGTCAAAGGAACAAACCAACAATTCAAATGAGATACAGGAGTTGAAACAATTAATTCAGAATGTTCAAGCAGACATGGAAAACCTCATTAACAATCAAATCAATGAATTGAGTGAGGATATAAAGAAGGCAAGGAACAAACAAAAAAGAAGAAATCAAACATCTGAAAAAACAAACCACAGAACTCATGGGGATGAAAGGCACAGTAGAAGAGATGAAAAAAACAATGGAAACCTACAATGTTAGATTTCAAGAGGCAGAAGACAGGATTAGTGAACTGGAAGATGGCACATCTGAAATCTGACAAGCAAAAGAAAATATAGGGAAAAGAATGGAAAAATATGAGCAGGGACTCAGGGAACTGAATGACAACATGAAGTGTACGAATATACATGTTGCAGGTGTCCCAGAAGGACAAGAAAAGGGAAAAGGAGGAGAAAAACTAATGGAGGAAATTATTAGTGAAAAATTTCCAACTCTTATGAGAGACTTAAAATTACAGATCCAAGAAGTGCAGCATATCCCAAACAGATGTACTCCAAGACACTTAATAATCAAAATGTTAGAAGTCAAAGAGAAAGAGAGAATCTTGTAAGTAGCAAGAGAAAAACAATCCATCACATACAAGGGAAGCCAAATAAGACTATGCATAGATTTCTCAGCAGGAACCAGGGAGGCGAGAAGACAGTGGGATGATATATTCAAGATACTAAAAGAGAAAAACTGCCAACCAAGAATTGTATACCCAGTAAAATTGCCCTTCAAAAACGAGGGAGAAATTAAAATATTTTCAGACAAAAAAATCACTGAGAGACTTTGTGACCAAGAGACCATCTCTGCAAGAAATACTAAAGGAAGCACTAGAGACAGATAGGAAAAGACATGAGAGAGAGAGGTGCAAAGAAGAGTATAGAAATGAAAACTACCAGTACAGGTAAAAAGAAGAAAAATTAGATATGACATATAAAATCCAAAAGGCAAAATGGTAGAAGAAAGTACTGCCCTTACAGCAATAACACTAAATGTTAATAGATTAAACTTCCCAATCAAAAGACATAGACTGGCAGAATGGATTAAAAAACAGGACCCACCTAAATGCTGTCTACAGAAAACACATCTTAGATCCAAGGATAAACATAGGGTGAAAGTGAAAGGTTGGAAAAAGATATTTCATGCAAACACCAATAAGAAAATAGCAGGAGTAGCTATACTAATATTGAACAAATTACACTTCACTTGTAAAACAATTAAAAGAGATGAAGAAGGCCACTATGTATTAATAAAAGGAACAATTCAACAAGAAGACATAACAATCATAAATATTTATGCACCAAGCCAGAGTGTTCCAAAATACATGAGGCAAACACTGAAAAGAGAAATAGACACATCTACCATAATAGTTGGAGACTTCAATTCCATACTCTCTTCAACGGACACAACATCTAGACAGAGGATCAATAAAGAAACAGAGAATTTGAATAATACAATAAATGAGCTAGATTTAACAGATATTTATAGAACATTACACCCCACAACAGCAGGACACACCTTTTTCTCAAGTGCTTATGGATCATTCTCAAGGATAGACCATATGCTAGGTCACAAAGCAAGTCTCAGTAAATTTAACAACGTTGAAATTATACAAAATACTTTCTCAGATCATAAAGGAATGAAGCTGGAAATCAATAACAGGCAGACAGCCAGAAAATTCACAAATATATGGAGGCTCAACAACACACTCTTAAACAACCAGTGGGTCAAGGAAGAAATTACAAGATAAATCAGTAAATATCTTGAGAAAAATGAAAATGAAAACATTTGAAAGCATATCAAAATTTATGGGATGCAGCAAAGGCAGTGCTAAAAGGGAAATTTATTGCCCTAAATGCCTATATCAAAAAAGAAGAAAGAGCAAAAATGGAGGAATTAACTGTCCACTTGGAAGAACTAGAGAAACAACAGCAAACTAACCCCAAAAAGCAAGCAAAAGGAAAGGAAAGAATGAATATTAGAGCAGAAATAAATGAAATTGAGAACATGAAAACAATCAAGAAAATCAACAAAACCAGAAGTTGGTCCTATGAGAAAATCAGTAAGATTGATGGACCTTTAGCAAGGTTGACAAAAAGAAAAAGAGACAGGAGGCAAATAAATAAAATCAGAAATGGAAGAGGAGACATAACCACTGACACCACAGAAATAAAGGAAGTAATGAGAGGATACTATGAACAACTTTATGCTAATAAACTAGACAATGTAGATGTAATGGACAACTTCCTAGAAAGGCATGAACAAACAACAATGACTCGAGAAGAAATACACAAAGTTCTGAAGTATGTAACAACATGGATGGACTTTGAGGCCATTATGCTGAGTGAGATTAACCAGAAACAAAAGGACAAATACTGTATGGTCTCACTGATATGAACTAACATTAGTGAATGAACTTAGAGAATTTCAGCTAAGAACAGAGACCATCAGGAGATAGAAATAGGAGATAGAAATACTGGGTAATTGAAACTGAAGGGGTACAGCTTGTGCAATAGGACTGATTGTAAAAATTCAGAAATGGATAGCACAATACTACCTAACTTTAATACAATAATGTTAGTACACTAAATGAAGCTGAATGTGAGAACAATAAAGGGAAGAGGGCTGGGGGCGCAAATGAAATCAGAAGGAAAGATAGATGATAAAGACTGAGATGGTATAATCTAGGAATGCCTAGAGTACAAAATGACAGTGACTAAATGTGCAAATTTAAAAATGTTTTGCATGAGGAAGAACAAAGGAATGTCAATATTGCAGGGTGCTGAAAATAGTGGTAAGTAATATTTTAAAACTTTAACTTATATGTGAGACTACAGCAAAATAAATGTTTATTTGGTACAAAATTTATATTTTGACTAGCGCATTTCTCAATATAACTTATGTGGACAGCTTAATTGAACACCATAAGTACATGGAACCTTAAGTAGGACATGAGATTTTGTACATTTGTCCAGAGTGATGCCCCAATAAATATCAGAGTGATTTGAACAGTGAATAAAAAAGTATTTGCAAAGTCTCCTTGGGGGAATGAAGAGAAAGGGGGAAAATTCAACTTCCCCATGTAGAGAATTCCTCATATTCTCACAAGCAGTGGGGACAACCAAAGCAATAGGATGAGACCTCAATCTTAGGGTTTATTTATATGAAATTTATCCCCACAAAGGACAGGCTAAGCCTACTTAAAATTAGGCCTAAGAGTCACCCCCCAGAAAACCTCTTGCATTGCTCACATGTGGCCTCTCTCTCTCAGCCAACATGACAAGCAAACTCACTCCTCTCTATTGGGACATGACTCCCAGGGGTGTAAACTTTCCTGGCAACGTGGAACAGAAATCCTAGAATGAGCTGGAACCCAGCAGCAAGGGACTGAGAAAACCTTCTAGATGAAAAGGGGGAAGAGAGAAATGAGACAAAGTGTCAGTGGCTGAGATTTCAAACAGAGTCAAGAGGTTATCCTGGAGGTTATTCTTACATATTATACAGATATTACCTGTGCTGGTTTGAAAGGATGTATGCCCCCTAGAAAAGCCATCTTTTAATCAAAATCCCATTTCACAAAGGTAGAATAATCCCTATTCAATACCGTAAGTTTGAAACTGTAATCAGATCATCTCCCTGGATGATGTGATTTAGTCAAGAGTGGTTGTTAAACTGGATTAGGTGACGACATGTCTCCACCCATTTGGGTGGGTCTTGATTGGTTTATTGGAGTCCTATAAAAGGGAAACATTTTGGAGAATGGGAAATTCAGAAAAAGCAGCACCACAAAGCACAGTCCATGAGCCAGTGACCTTTGGAGATGAAGAAGGAAAACACCTCCTGGGGAGCTTCATGAAACCAGAAGCCAGGAGAGAAAGCTAGCAGATGACGCCGTGTTCGCCATGTGCCCTTCCAGCTGAGAGAGAAACTCTGACTATGTGCGCCATGTGCCCTTCCACTTGAGAAAGAAACCATGAACTTCATTGGCCTTCTTGAACCAAGGTATCTTTCCTTGGATGACTGTGATTGGACATTTCTATAGATTTGTTTTCATTGGGATATTTTCTCGGCCTTAGAACTGTAAACTAGCAACTTATTAAATTCCCCCTTTTTAAAAGCCATCCCGTCTCTGGTATATTGCATTCTAGCAGCTACCAAACTAGAACATCACCTTTTTAGTTAAGGTATATTGGAGAGGCTGGAGGGAAGTACCTGAAAATGTAGAGCTGTGTTCCAGTAGCCATGTTTCTTGAAGATGATTGTATAATGATATAGCTTTCACAATGTGACTGTGTGATTGTGAAAACCTTGTGTCTGATGCTCCTTTTATCTATGGTATGGACAGATGAGTAAAACATATGGATTAAAAGTAAATAAAAGGGGGAACAAATGTTAAAATAAATTTAGTGGATTGACATGCTAGTAATCAATGAAAGGGAATGATAAGGGGTATAGAAAAAACAGGGGAAACAAAGGCTAAAATATACTGGATAGATGGAAATACTAGCAATCAATGAGAGCAAGGGGTAAGGGGTATGGTTTGCATGAGTTTTTTTCTTTTTTTCTTTTTATTTCTTTTTCTGAGTTGATGCAAATGTTCTAAGAAATGATCATGGTGATGAATATACAAGTATGTGATGATATTGTGAGTAACTGATTATACACCAAGAATAGAATGATCATATGGTAAGAATGTTGGTGTTTGTACGTGTTTATATTTAAAAAAAAAATTAAAAAAATAACTGAAGGGAGTGACAGATGTTTCAAAAATAATAGTGGGAGACTTCAATACATAACTTCCTTCTATAGACACAACAACCAGACAGATGATCAACGAGGAAACAGAGAACTTAAACAATGTGATGAATGAAACAGACCTAATAGCCATATATAAATTGTTACACTCCCAAACAAGAGGATATATATTCTTCTCTAATGCTCATGGAACATTTTCCAGGATAGATCATATGCAGGATGCAGAAAAGGTCATTATAGACCTAATAAGCTTGAAATTATCCAAAACACTTTCTATGACCACAATGGAATGAAGCTGGAAATCACCAAAGAACCAGAACTTTCACATATATATGGAAATTAAATAACACACTTCTAAATAATCAGTGGGTCAAAGAAGAAATTGCTAGAGATATTAGTAAATATCTGGAGACAAATGATAATGAGAATACAACATATTAGAACTTATGGGATGTGGCAAAGACAGTGCTGAGAGGGAAATTTATTGCCCTACATGCCTTTATTAAAAAACAAGAATGAGGAAGAATCAAGAATTTATATGCTTACCTTGAGAAATTAGAGAACGAACAGCAAACTAACCCCAAGGCAAAAAGATGAAAGAAAATAACAATTAAAGCAGAAATAAACTGGAGATAAAATCAACAAAAGCCAAAGCTGGTTCTTTGAGAAAAACAATAAAATGATGGAACCCTAGCTAGGTTGACAAAGAAAAAGAGAGAGAGACGATGCAAATAAACAAATCAGAAATGAGAGGGGTAGTTACATGAATCCTGAAGAAAATTTTTAAAAATCGTAAGAGAACACTATGAATAACTATATGCAAACAAACCAGACAACTTAGATGAAATGGATAAATTTCTAGAAACACAGGAACTACCTATACTGACTTGAGCAGAAATAGAAGATTTCAACAGACCAGTAACAAGTAAAAAGATTCAATCAGTTATCAAAAATCTTCCCACAAAGAAAATCCTAGGACCAGACAGCTTCACAGGTGAGTTTTATTAAACATTCCAAAAAGAACGAACACCAATCCTGCTCAAACTGTTCCAAAAAATTGAAGAAAAAGAATGCTACCTAACTCATTTTATGAGGCTAACATCACTCTAATACCAAAATCGGGTAAAGATGTTACAAGAAAGGAAAACTACAAGCCAATCACCCTAATGAACATAGATGTAAATATTCTCAACAAAATACTAGCAAATCAAATCCAATGACATGTTAAAAGATTATTATCCATCACAGCCAAGTGGGGTTTATATCAGGAATGCAAGGGTGGCATAACATAAGAAAATTGATCAACATCATACATTAAGAAATCAAAAGGGATTTGTTAATGATACTGAATTTGACAATTCAGTTGTCAAATAATTCAATAATGATAATTCAAATTATCATGGATTTGACAATTCAGTATTATCATGAGCAATTTGTTAACTGATACTGAAAAAGCATTCAATAAAATTCAGCATCTTTTTCTGATAAAAACACTGCAAAAGGTAGGACTCAAATGAAACTTCCTCAATAACATAAAGGGCATATCTGAAAAACCCATAGAAAGCATCATACCCAATAGTGAGAGATTGAAAGCATTCCCCCTAAGATCCATATGAGACAAGGATGACCACTGTCACTATTATTATTTAACATTGTACTAGAAGTTCTAGCTAGAGCAATCAGGCAGGAGAAAGAAATAAAAGGCATCCAAACAGGTAAGGAAAAAGTAAACTTTCATTATTTGCAGACGATATGATCCTATACTTAGAAAACCTGAAGAAATCTACAACAAAGCTACTTGAGGTAATAAACAAATTCAGCAAAGCAACAGGATACAAGATTAATATGCAAAAATCAGTAATGTTTCTATACACAGGTAATGACCTAATTGAGGAGACAATCAAGGAAAAAAATGCATTCAAAATAGTGACCAGAAGAATCAGGTATACAGGAATAACCATAACCAGGAATGTCAAGTACTCGTACACAGAAAACTACAAAACATTGCTAAAAGAAATCAAAGAAGCCCTAAATAGATGAAAAGACATTCCATACTTACGGATAGGAAGGCTGAATGTCGTTAAGATGTCAATTCTACCCAAATTGATCTACAGATTCAATGCAGTATCAATCAAAATTCCGACAAGCTACTCTGTAGACTTGGAAAAGCTAGTTATCAAATGTACTTGGAAGGGAAAGAGACCCCGAATAGCTAAAGATATTCTACAAAAGAAGAGCAAAGAGAGAAGAGTGAAGTTAGTAACGTTCCTGATTTTAAAGCTTACCATAAAGCCAAAGTGGTCAATACAGTATGATATTGGCACAAAAACAGAAGTATTGACCTATGGTATCAAATCAAGAGTACAGAGTTAAACCACCAAATCTAAGATCAAATGATCTTCAATAAGGCACCCAAATTCACTGAACTGGGGCAGAGGGTCTCTTCAATAAATGGGCATGCAAGAGCTAGATAACAATAGCCAAAAGAATGAAAGAGGACCCCTACCTTATACTCCATATAAAAATTAATTCAAAATGGATTAAAGACCTAAATAGTAGAGCCATTACCATACAGCTCCTTGAAGACAATATAGGGAAGCATCTTCAAGACCTGGTAATAAATAGGAGGTAGTTTAACCTTTACACCCAAAGCACCAGCAACAAAAGAAAAAACTGATAAATGGGAACTCCTTAAAATAAAAAGTTTCTGTGCCTCAAAAGACTTTGTCAAAAAGGTGAAGAGGCAACCAACCCAATGGCAGAAAATATTTGA
The DNA here is from genome assembly GCA_004026745.1 of Myrmecophaga tridactyla. NCBI lineage: Eukaryota > Metazoa > Chordata > Mammalia > Pilosa > Myrmecophagidae > Myrmecophaga > Myrmecophaga tridactyla. Next base: position 24,951 of record PVIY010016619.1, read on the forward strand.
AAATCACATATTGAATAAAAGTTTGATAACTTGTATACATAAAGAAATTGTACAACGCAACAACAAAAGAACAAGCAACTCAATTATAAAATGGGCAAAGGATATGAATAGACATTTTTCTGAAGAGCAAATACAAATGACTAAAAAACATATGAAGAGATATTCATCTTCATTAGCTATAAGGGAAAGCAAATCAAGAGTATGATATGATATCATTACGATGAGATATCACCCCACACCTATTAAGACTGACTGTTATTAAACAAACAGAAAACTATAAATGTTGGAGAGCATGTGGAGAAATTGGAACACTTATTCACTGCTGGTGAGAGTGTATAATGATACAGCTGCTTGGAAGACAGTTTGGCAGTTCCTCAGAAAATTAAATATCAAGTTACACTATGAACTTGTATTACCACTACTTGGTATATACCCAAAAGAGCTGAAAGCAGTGATACAAACAGACATTTATTTGCATGCCGATGTTTATAGTAGCATTATTTACAACTGCCAAAAGATGGAAACAATCCAAGTGCCCATCAACAAATGAGTGGATAAACAAAATGTGGTGCATATATGTGATGGAATATCACGCAACAAAAAGATGAAATGAGGTCCCAAAGCATATGACTACATGGATGACTCTTGAGGATATAATGCTGACTGAAATAAGTCAGACGTAAAAGGACAGATGTGGAATGATTTGACTAGTATGACTCTGGTAAAGGTAATCTCAAAGGTTTACACTGTAGTATATATGTGGCCTAAAGGGACATGGAAGCTAGAGATGGGAGAAAGGTTACCCAGGGGCTTGAAGTTAAATGCTCTGAATGTCAGCATTGCTCATACAATAACAGTTAAAGTAAGTGAAAAAAAGATGAGGCTTCAATTAGAGATAAAAAACAAAGGTGATTTGTTTGAGACTAAGGTAAATTAGAATACAGTATGAAAGATGATAGGTATGTATTCTAGAGTTTGACCTACTGCATGAGGTCAAATACAGAGAGGTTTATTGTGTCTAGAATCTAAATTTTCTGTAACACAATCTAAATCAACCTGTCAGGATAGTTATTTAAATAAGCCAAACACGTGGAGACCAGAAAGGTAATGAGAACTTCCAATTATATATAGCTTAATGTAATAATCGGAGACATTCTAGACTACGGCGAGCTAATAATTAAAAAGTATTGGCAGAGGGCAATGCATTGGTGACTCAGTGGCAGAATTCTCGCCTGCCATGCCAGAGACCCAAGTTTGGTTCCCAGATCCAGCCCATGTGGGAAAAAAAAGTATTGGTAGAGTCCCTTGAGGAACTGGAGGGGAAAAAAAAGTATTGGTAGAATCCCTTAGGGGACTAGAAAAAAAAATTGGAACTATTAATCCTTCCCACTTGGGAAACCTCTGGTGCTCTCTCAAATATTTAGGGACTCCCAAGAAAATAAGCCAAGCCCTTGATTTTGAGGCTTGCCCTTATGAAAACTTGTTTCTGTCATGGAGAAGCTAAGACTACCTATAATTATGCCTAGGACTTGCTTCAAGGAAATCTTTTTAGATGGTCAGATGTGGCCTCTCTCTCTAAGACCAACTCTGCAAGGAAAACATTATCCTCCCCCCTACCAGAGACATGATCTTCAGGGATGAATGACTTGGCAATGTGGGACATGACTCCCAGGGAAGAGCCTGGCCCTGTCACTGTGGGATCGATGCCTTCAGGACCAAAAGGGAGAAAAGAAAGGTAGCAAAACAATATATCAGTGACTAAGAGAGTTCAAATAGAGTAGAGAGGTTCTTTTGGAAGCTACTCTTACTCAAGCTTCAGCTAGATAATGCTAATTGCCACGGTTTGGCCAAACTCCAATCAACATCATGCCTATTAACCCTAAAGAGCATCTAGGACTCTAACTGAGGCTCTGTAAAAGTTTCATGCACTGAGTTTCGTTTCCTGAAACTCATTACCTCCAGAGGATTCCTAGGCTAGATAAGCCCTAAAAACCAGACAGACCAGCCTCTCCAAGAATATCAGCTAATTCCATCCCTTTTCCTGTATTACTGACATTTCTTTTCAATATGAAAAAGTTAGAAAGGGCATAGCCCAAAGACTGTTATAAGCAAAGAAGGATTAAAGGAGAAGGAGTTACAACAGAGAAGATAGGATTTAACAAATGAGCATGACTGCTGAATCATTATATTGATATTTCTTTTAGCTTCCAGTGTTTTGGAGCAGCTAGAAGGAAAAATCTGAAATTGTGGAATGGTAACCCATACCAAACTATGAAATCAGTTCTGTGGCTGCTTGTTGGAGTACACTTTTAAAATTATTTCTTTTTTTTTTTTTTGTATATATATTTCACAATAAAAAAATGTTAAAAAAAAAAGGAAAGGGTTACTAATTAAATGGATTATTTGCTTTCATTGAGTTAAAGTAGTATTGAAAATAAATTAGTAACCTTTTAAGTTCAAAGACTACCCATTAGGCCACTTGGTCCCACTGCTAGCACTCTGCAGAAACCCTACAGCAGTTTCTATCATTGTATTATATATAACATGAAAAATAAAAGTGGTATTTATTGCCTTATAGTTATAGCACATCACAAATTTCAAAGGACTTTCTTATACATATAGGCCAATAATATCTGGTAAAATTAATCCTTATACTTGATTTCATTATAATTTCTTAAGTAATCCTTACAAGTCAAGAAGCACTATGAAGCTGGTCAAGACTACAGAGATTGAACTCAGAGGGGAATTCAGTGAAAATCTCTATATTAGCAAATATAGCTGTTCACCATCTCTCAATACTCTACCTAAATGAAAACTAGCTGTTTTCACTATGGATCAGAAGAGAAAAACACTGCCTAATTATTTCTAAACCTTAGCTTCCTAAACATTATAACTGGAAATTTATGGCTCACAATGAGGATCAAAGAGCTTACTTTTCAATTTTCTTCTTATGTTCTTTTTGCCTTTGTTGTTCCTTTACTTGCTCCCTCTCAATATCCATGAAAAGCCGTCTATATCTCAGGTATTGCTTTTGACGCTGAAAGAAAGAAATTACAATCGTTAAGATTCTGCTCTTGGAAGACTTTCTAAGGAAGGAATCCTTGTGACAGACAAGAAAACTGTATTGATAGAGAAGTCCTTGAATTCCTTCTGCTCATGGGGACTCAGGACAATATTACATACAAGACTTTCATATTTTCAAGCACACAGCTATTAGATGTTGCAGACAAACTAGGGAAAGAAATGCCAATTTAATTTTTCCATAATATAGTTCTTTGTTAAGAGTACTTAAGGAAATGACTGTGTTCCCAAGTAGTAAGTACCATGGAAAGAATGGGAGAGGTATTTTATAACAGAACAGTAGTTACTTTAATTTTTCAAAATTAAAACCATACCACAAAAGCCAACTCTCAGTCTAGCCTAACATAAGGGGATAGAAAGGCTGAAGTCCATCAGAGCTTCACAGTCTTAAAGGACCAAATATAGTAAAAGAAAGTGTTATTACCCTGTCTGTGAACTATTCATACATCTGTATTTATATAAGTTCTTTTAAGGACATGGTTCTCAAAAGACAAAAACATATTTGCGTGTATAGTAGGGTAGCGTAGTGTTTTGGGATTAACATTATAAAGGGCCTAAATTGCAATCCTCAATATCGAGGATCCATACACCTGCAGTAATTTTAAAAACACAGATCTCCCAAACCTATCTTTTTAGATATTGGTTTAATATATATGGTTTGGGCCCAGGCATCTACAGTTTGATAAAAGTTTACTATATCTGGTACTAGAACAAAGCCAGGGTTAAACACTGCTGGTTTAAACATACTTTAGTCTGAAAATAAATAAAGTACTAAGTTAAAACTCTCCCTTTAAATAGGTTATTGTGGCAAATATACACTTGCTAGAGAAATTCACTAAGTTCAGATCTTTCTTTAAAATCAATGTAATTTAAATTCTAGAAGCTTAGCAAGGAAGTTCAACATATTATAATGATGTGAAAACTTCTTCGCCTTCATCTATGAATTTTTATTATCAGCTCCTAATGCATTAGGCCACAACAAATTGTTTCTAATTACATATATACTATTGTGATAGAAATATTGGTGCCAAAAAGCAATAAATATCATTACATACCTCTTTCTTATCTTCTTCTTCATCTACTCCAGACTGAAGTATCACTGGAGCTTGGAGTTCAGTATTCAATCCTGACTGATACTCATTATAAGCCTGTTTGAAAGTCACACAAAGTGACAAAATTAATAAAGGCAAGCTCTAGCACCTCTTTGATATTTTTGTTTATTTATTCTTTTCTACTGCAACTATAAGATCAATTAGAAAAAGAATTAAAAAATTATAAAAGAATAAAAGCAAAAAAGAATAAAGGAAGCAGTTTCAGAAGGAATTAACCACCTGAAAAACAATAAAACCAAGCAAAGTATCAGGTCAAAGGGAAAGATGAACAAATAACAAATCAAAATGTAGTACGGAAGTTCTTCTAAAGATCACTTGAAATCACTCTCCCATAAGTATGCTCGGGATTGGATCCAAGATAGAAAATCAGATCCCTTAAAATCTCAAATCTACAATCACTTGCAATTTACACAGTACTCGGGGGCGGGGGGAAGGTGAGTCCAGAGAATAAGAACATGAAAGTATTATATCATCAACTGACAGGCAGAGAAGAAACTGGGGTTAAATTTCCCTTATATTACTAAGAAAGCCTTATGACATAACTAAGTACTTGAACATTATATGAGTAAAATTATGACCCTAAAATTAATTTTAGAAATAAAAGTTTTAAATTATTTTATTTTTTTAAGTTATTTATTTTTCGGCATGGTTGCAGGATACAAGATCAATATTCAAATCCAACTGTATTTCTGAAGGTGACGTCACCAAAATGGCAACATAATGTAACCGAGAAATTAGGATTTAAGGGTTGATTTTGGTTACTGAATCATATTCCTTTTTGCTTTCTGTGATACTGGGATACTCTCTGATACTGCGATATTTCAGAGAGGAATACTGAAATCCTAAACTATAATTCAGCTGCCCTGATATGTGAAAAGACTGTAAAGGCTCTTATCTTGTGCCTTTGTGAATGTAAGAGCTGTTAGTTCTTTTATTGGGTCATTTTCTTATAGGGCAAAGGCCGTAATGTTAATGAAGAATTTGAAGTCAGCCATTAATAGCGTTAGCCCCAGACACATATCAATCATATCAGCTAGACTCTACTATTGAAAGATAACCTGTGTCCCTTCCTTTTGGCTCATACCTTTAGTACTGAAGTGATAGCTCTGCCTCCCCTTCTTTCAACTTATATTCTCCTATTGAAATGATAATGAAGCACTGTCTCCTTTTTTGCTTTGTACTTGCTATTGATATGACCTAATCTCCCCTTGTAAAATCCTTAAAAACCTTGAACCCCCTAAACTCAGGGAGACAAATTTTGGGCTGCTAGGCCATGTGCTCTCCTAGCAGGTACACAGTAATAAATTTTCTCTCTTTGAAAATCTCAGGAATTGGTTATTGAGTGCGTCGGGCAAAAGAATCCACAGCCTTTATCCAGTAACAATAAGACATCCCCTAAAAGAGCCACCCCAAAGATTTAATGAATAAAAGTATAAATCCCACTTGCCTAGAACTCTGGAGGATGGTAGAGACTGGAGAAGGACTCCACAAATGCTGATTCAAAGAAACAGAAAATACTCAGAGAGAAGAATTCCATCCTAGACACCAGTTAGTTCTGATCCCCTCACCCTCATTCAGTCCCAAACAGCTTGGGAGTCACACAGAAGTAGCACGGTCAGCTCCCTTCCACAGCACAGTGAGACTGCAGAGCAACTTAGAACTAAATTAGAACTCCATGCATATCCAGGCAGATGCACCTATGACGGCAAAGACTCAGGTCTAAACACTAGCTACAGAAGAGTGCTGCATACAAAAGGGCCCTTACAAAAAAAAAAAAAAAAAAAGAGAGAGGGACAGGTCATGACAGAAAGGGTAGTAAGAACTATTGTGCCCTCACTCAAACAAATTTCAGTCAGCTGGACATCTAAAGGCAAAACAGACTTTTCTGAAGGGACCCACCCTATTAAGGAAGAAACTGGAGGCAGAAAATCCTCTCAGGAAAAAAAAAAAAAAAAAGAGGGGAATGTTTATACTGAACTGGTATAACATAAGACCAGCCCCAGAACTGAAAAGCATAAAGAAAACAGGGCACTGAGTGAGGGAAGAATTTAAACAAACTATAGGAGATGGGGAGAAAAGTTTGTACAAAAACAAACAGACAGATAAAGGTTCCCAGAAAAGGAATAGAGGAAAGGAAGCCCTCTCTTAGCGGTGAAACAATCGCACAGAAAGTGCAACCTTACAAATTGCAACGCATCTCCAGGGCAAGAATCAGATAAAGAAGAATGGACAAAATGTGAACAGTTAATGCAGGCTATTCTAAAGGTCTAGAATAAGTTAGACCAAGCAACAAAGAAGAGCCATGACTTCTCCTCCTTTAGAGAATGCCTGTGCTCATGCATTAAACTTTTTCTAGGCTGTACACACTGAATTCTCCTGTATCAAACTTATTAAACATTATTTGGCTTTTTAAAAAAGAAAACAAAATGAAGAGTCTTAACACAATCAACAATAAACCCTAGACAAAAGGGAGAAACAGATCTTCAGAGTTAACTTATCAAGACATTCAGATGCCTAGACATCAGCAAAAAAAAAAAAAAAAGCAAGCCATACTAAGAAACAGGAAGATATGACACAGTCAAGAAAATAAATTAAAACTTCAGAGGAGACTTAGAAGTTGGAACAACTGATCAAAGAGGTTCAAACAAATCTCCTAAATCACTTCAAGGAGATGAAGGAAAATATGCATACAGAGATAAATGATATTAAGAAGACAATGTGTGAGCATAAAGAAGAATTTGAAAGTATAAAAAGAAACATAACAGAAATTATAGGGAACAAAGGCACAATAGCAGAGATTAAAAATATACTAGAGGCATAAAACAGCAGATCTGAACAGGCAGAAGAATCAATGAACTAGAAGACAGGACAAATGAAATCATACAATCAGAAGAAAAGACAGAAAAAAGAAGCTGAGTAACAGCATGAAGCACACAAACACACATCTCATGGGTGCCCCCCAAAAAAGAGAGTAGAAAAGTGGCAAGAAGAATATTTGAGGAAATAATGGGCAAAAACTTCTCAACTCTTATGAAAGACATAACTATACATGTCCAAGAAGGTCAAAGTACTCCAAACTGAATAAATCATAATAGACCTACTCAGAAAGTCAAATGTCAAAGAAAAAGAGAATTCTGAAAGCAAAAAGAGAAATGCAATTCATCACATAAAAGGGATCCTCAATAAGACTAAGCCTATTTCTCAACAGAAACCATGCAGGTGAGATAGCAGTGGTATGATACATTTAAGGTGCTGAAAGAGAAAAATTGCGAGCTAAAAATGCTTTTTTTCCATAAAAACTGACCTTCAAAAATGAGGAAAAGTACAAAATCTTTACAGATAAACAGAAACAAGAGACTTGCCCTCCAAGAATTACCAAAGCAAGACCTGCAGATTGAAAGGAAAAGACAAGAGAGTCTCTAGGAGTACTGTGAAGAAACGAAGATCAGTAAGGGTAACTAAAAGGTAAAACCAAAACCCACAGGTACTGTATTCTCAATATATAACTCCACTCTTTTATTCATGTAAGAATCAGAATACAATTGAACAAGAAAAGGGCATATTTCGGAATGACAGACATACAAAATACATTATGGTAAAGTGGGACCAAAAAAAACATAAAGAGGGATATGGGAGCAAAAAAGCATGCATGCTAATAAGTTGCCATCTTTTCAAATTAATAGGTTACAGATGCAGATTGTGTAATATAAATCCCAGGATAACCACAAAGAAAGTATTTAAAACATACACACAAACAGAAATGAGAAAGGAATTAGTCAGATACTAACAAAAGATCAACTATACTGAAAAGGAGGTTGCAACAAAGGAAAAGAGAGACAAAAAACAAAACAAGTGTGACATAAAATTCAAAGGACAAAATAGTCTTTACAGCAATAATACTAAATGTTAGTGGACTAAATTCCCCCCCCCCAAAAAGACACAGCTGGTGGAATGGATAAAAGCCTGATTCAACTTTCTTGTTTACAAGAGATGCACCCTAGACCCAAAGACACAAATAGGTTGAAATTCAAAGATGGAAAAAGATATTCCAAACAAATAGTAACCAAAAAGAGTTGGGGTAGATATGTGAATATTGGCAAAATGGACTTCAAGTCAAAAGCCCTTATAAGAGACAAAGAAGGACAATATATATTAATAAAAGGGGCACTCCACCAAGAAAAAGTGGCAGTCAAAAATATTAATGCAACTGACCATGGTGCCCCAAAATACATGACGCAAACACTGGCAAAACTGAAGGGAAAATAAGTATCTCTACAATAATATTTGGAGACTTCAACACACCATTCTCATCAATTGACAGAACATCTAGACAGAGGATTAATAAAGAAACAGAGAACTTAAATAATATGATAAATGAACTAAACCTAATATATACAGAACACTGCACCCCAAAACAGCAGGACATACATTTTTCTCAAGTGTACATGGATCATTTTACAGGATAAACCACACGCTAGGTCACAAAACAAGGCTCAATAAATTTAGAAAGATTAAAATCATAAAAAGCCATCTTCTAATCAAATGCTGGAAATCAATGACAGGCAGAGAACTGGAAAATCCCCAAATATATAGAAGTTAATTCTTAATCAGTGGTCAAAGTTGAAACTGCAAGGGAAATCAGTAAATAACTTGAGTTGAATGAAAATGCGGACACAACATATCAAAATATATGGGATGGAACAAAGGCAGTGCTGAAAGGGAAATTTATAGCCCTAAAAGCCAACATTAAAAAAGAAGAAAAGAGCTAAAATCAAAGACCTAACTGAATGCCTGGAAGAACTACGGAAAGTACAGCAAACTAATTCCAAATCAAGCAGAAGGAAAGAAATAACAAAGATTAGAGCAAAAATAAGTGAATTCAATAAGAAAAAAATCCATAGAGAGAATCAATAAGACCAAAAAGGTTCTTTGAAAAGACCAATAAAATTGACAAACATTTGGCTAGACTGATGAAGAAAAACAGAGAGAGGGCACAAATAACTAAAATAAAAAATGAAAAGGGGGTCATTACTATTGATCCCACCAAAATAAAAAGGGCTAAGTGGATATTATGAATAACTGTATGTTAACAAATTTTATAACCTAGATTAAATGGACAAATTCCTTGGAACATAAAAATAACCTACACTGACTCAAGAAGAAACAGAAGATTTCAACAAACCAAGAACTAGTAAAGAGATTGAATCAGTCTCCAAAAACCTCCCCAAAATGAAAAGTCCAGGAACAGACGGCTTCAGAGGTGAATTCTACCAAACACTACAAGAAGAATTAGTACCAATCTAGCTCAAACTCTTCCAAAATATTGAAGAGGAGACAACATCAGCTAACTCATTCTATGAAGCCAACATCACCATAATACCAAAGCCAGAAAAAGATACCACAAAAAAAGAAAATTACAGACCAGTATCTTTAATGAATAAAGAGGCAATGATCCTCAAACAATATTTGCAAATCAAATCCAACAGCATATTAAAAGAATTACATACCATGATCAACTGGGTTTTATTCCAGTATGCAAGAGTGGTTCAAACATAAGAAAATCAATTAATTTAATTCACCACATTAATAAATTGAAGGGGAAAAACCATTTGATCATCTAAACCAATGGAAAAAAGGTATTTGACAAAATTCAGCACCTTGTCTTGATACAAAACACTTAGAAAGATAGGAATAGAAGGAAATGTCCTCAACATGACAAAGAGCATATATGCAAAACCCACAACTAACACTGTACTCAATGGGAAGAGACTGAAAACTTTCCCTCTAAGATCGGGAGCAAGACAAGGATGCCCACTGTCACTATTGTTACTCAATATTATACTGCAAGTTCTAACCAGAGGAATTACGCAAGAAAAAAGAAACAAATGGCATCCAAATTAGAAAGAATTAAAACTTTCACTATCTGCAAAATCTCTACCACAAAGCTACTAGAGCTAATAAATGAGGTCAGCAAAGTGAGATACAAGATCAACACACAAAAATCAGTAGTGTCTCTATACACTGATAATGAGCAAGCTGAGGAGGAAATCAAGAAAAAAAATTCTATTTACAATAGCAACTAAAACAATCAAATATCTAGGAATAAATTTAACCAAGGATGTAAAGACTTGTACACAGAAAACTAGAAAACATTGCTAAAAGAAATCAAAGACCTAAATAAATGGCAGGACATTCTGTGTTCATGAATTAGAAGACTAAATATTGTAGATATTAATTCTACCCAAAATGATTTACAGATTCAATGCAATCCCAATCAAATCCCAACAGCCTACTTTGCATAAATAGAAAACCTAATTTTCAAATTCATTTGGAAGGGTAAGGGGCCCTGAATAGCCAAAAACATCCTGAAAAAGAAGAACAGAGTTGGAGAACTCACACTTCCTTACTTTAAACCATATTCCAAAGCTACAGTGGTCAAAACAGGATGGTACTGGCACAAGGATAGATACATCGAACATGGAATCAAAATGAGAGTTCATAAATAGAGTCTCACACCTATGACCAATTGTTTGTTTGTTTTTTTTTAATTTGCATATGGGCAGGAGGCACCAGGGATCGAACTCCAGACCTCCAGCACAGCAGGTCGGAGCTCTGCCTGCTGAGCCACGGCAGCCGCCGGCCAATTGTTTTTTGATAAGGCTGAAAAGTCTACTCAATTGGGAAAGAATAGTCTCTTCAAAAAATGGTGCCAGAAGAACTGGATATCCATATGCAAAAGAACAGGACCCCTATCTCACACCTTATACAAAAATGAACTCAAAATGGATCAAAGACCTTTGTATAATAAGTAGGGGTATAAAACTCCTAGAAAATGTAGGCAAGTTTCTTCAAGATCTTGTGTTAGGCAACAGTTTTATAGACTTTACATTCAACATAAGCAACAGCAACAGAAGAAAAAAATAGATAAATAGGACCTCATAAATTAAAAACTTTTGTGTATCAAAGGACTTTGCCATAAAAGTGAAAAGACAACCTATTCAACAGAAGAAAATATTTCGAAACTACATGTCCAATAAGGTCTAATATCCAGAATATATAAAGAAATCCTACAGCTGAACAATAAGTAGACAAACAACCCAATTAAAAATGGGCAAAAGAACCGAATAGAAACTCTCTAAAGAGGAAATACAAATGGCTCAAAAGCACATAAAAAGATGCTTAATATCACCAGCTATTAGGGAAGTGCAAATCAAAACCACAATGAAATATCATTTCATACCCACTAGGATGGCCTACTATTTCAAAATAGTAAATTACAAGAGTTGGAGAGGATGTGGAGAAATAAGAATATTTATTCATTGCTGATGGGAATGTGAAATAGCAGAGCTGCTATGGAAGAAAGTTCGGCAATTCCTCAGGAAGCTAAATAAAGAATTGCCAAGTGACCTGGCAATCCCGCTACTATGTATATACCCAGAATTGAAAGCGGGGACTCTAACAGATATTGCATACTGATGTTCACAATGGAATAATTCATAATTGCCAAAAGATGGAAGCAACTCAAGTGTCCATCAACCAATGAATGGCTAAACAAGATGTGATATACATTTTCAATGGAATATTAGTTGTAAGAGGAATGAAGTCCTGATGCATATACCAACATGTATGAATCTTGAGACCATTATGTAGAATGAAATAGCCAGACACAAAAGGACAAATATTGTATAACTTCACTGATATGGACTAATTATAATAAGCAAACTCACACAGTTAGCATCTAGAGTATAGGTTACTAGAGGATAGATTGGGTAGAGAATGGGGAGTTGGTGCTTAATTTGTATAGAATTACTATATCGGCTGCTTATAAGGGTTAGAAATGGATGGTGGTGATGATAACAGATTATTGTATGTGTAATTAAGAGCCCTTAATTACGTATGTGAAAGTGGCTAAAAGGGGAAGTTTTGGGTCATGTATGTTACTAGAATGAAAGTTTAGAAGATAAAACATGGGGCAGTATAACAGTGGACACTGTTGTGGACGATGGGCTGGGGTTAATTGTACAACTATAAGAATATTCTTTGATAAATTATAACAAAAGTATGACACTAATACATGGTGTCAGCATCAATAATAGGGTGATATATAGAAAAAATACACATAGTGTAAATTATGGACTATAGTTAATATATAGTTTAATACCTGTTCATCAGTTGTAATAAACATACCACAACAATTCAAAGTGTCAACAACAGGGAAGTACATGGAAACACTATTTTTTACATGACTTTTTGGTAGACCTACAACTTCTCTACTTAGAAAATAATAATAATAATATTTTTAAAAACATTATGCTAGGTGAAAGAAACCAGAAATCAAGTACTGCATATTGTATGATTCCTTTTATATAAAAAGTAAATATAAATAAATCAATAGATGCATATAGGTTAGTGGTTTTGTGGGAATGGTAAGGATAGAGGGATGAAGAGTTTGACTGTTAAGGGGTATGGAGATTTTCTTTTTGGAGTAATGAAAATGTTCTAAAATTGACTGTGGTGACAAATGAATAATTCTGTGAATATACGAAAAACCATTGATTGTACACTTTGGATGGCTTGTATTGCATGTGAATATATCTCAATAAAACTGATTTTTAAAATTATATTTTATTTTTATACACTTGCAGTGAACAATCTGAAAATGAAATTAAGAAAAAAATTCCATTTACAATAGCATCAAAAATAATAAAATTGGGGGGTGGTCATTATTCAGCCTTATCACCAACTGTTTAAAGTAAAAATAATAACATTGTATTGTAAGGTTTATATCATATTAGAAGTTAAACATTTGACAACAATTGCATAAAGGAAAGAAATGGAACTATACTGTTGTTTTTTACACTACTTGTAAAGTGGGATAATATCACTTGAAGGTAGAGTCAAAAGTTAAAGATGTATGTTTTAACCATAAAGCAATCACTAAAATAACAAAACAAAGTTATAACTAGTAAGCCAACAAGGGAGAAAAAACAGAATAATTAAAAAATTCAGTTAATACAAAGAAAGCAGAAAAACAGAAAAAAAGGAACAAAGAACAGATGAAACAAATGGGAAACAAATAGCAAGATGGTAGATTTAAACCCAATCATAGTAATAATTGAGTTAAATGTACATGGAACCATCCCAATAAAAGTGAGAGTGCTGAACACCTACATTAGAAAAGAAGAAAGGACTCAAATCAATGATCTCAAATTCTACCTTGAAAAAACTAGAAAAAGAAGAGTAAATGAAGCACAACATAAGCAGAAGAAAGGTAATAATATAAATAAAATAATGAAATAGCAGAAAACAATGAACTAGAAACAAACAATAGAGAAAATAAGTGAACCCAGAAACTGCCTCTTTTAGAATATTAATAAATAGTTGTGCCACAATTGAGGTGGAAGGAAACAAACCTCAACCAATCCCCATATCTTATATAAAATATAACTCAAGATTGTTCATAGCCACCTTCTTCAAACTGGAAACAAGTCAAATGACCATCAACAGGAAAATGGATAAACAAAAAACAAACTGTGGTATATTCAAATGATGGAATACTATGCAGCAATGTAAAGAACTACTGATACTTGAAGCAGCATGAATGAATCTCATTAACATGATGAGTAAAAGGAATGTTACAGAACAGATTACTGTAAGATTTCAAACTATAAGATTTCATTTATATGAAGTTCTGGAACAAGCACAACTAATCGTGAATGTTTTTGGTGAATAGGGAGAAAGGATTGATTGAGAAGGGGTAATGGTATTGTTCTACCTCCAGATAGGGGTTTAGATTACACAGATGCATGTATTTTCCAAAACTCATGAATGGTACATGTAAGATTTATATATTTCATTGTAAATTTTACCCCGAGAGAAAAAAACCAACAAATGTAAACAAAGTTGAACTCTAGCTAATAATATGAATACTGAAATGATTAGGAATGAAGTCCACTGATGTCTGCCAACTTACATTGAAATGTATAAAAAATAAGATGACTGATGCATGGATTGATGGATAATTATTTGATAAAGCAATTCAATAAAATGCCTGTAGAATCTAGGTGGTGGGTATATGGATGTTTAATATTAGATTCTTTCAATTTTATATATGTTCGAAAATTTTCATAATGTTGAGAAAAAAGAATGTTCCTACATTACTATGCATATAAATGCTTAAAAAGTAGATTAGAAAGATGCACACAACTCGACAGTGATAAACTCTGAAGAGGAGAGAATTAGAAGTAGAGGTGAGGGCCTTAAAGAGGAACTTCCACATTTTTCTGTATATTCTTGCAATATTTTGTAACCAGAATTTTTCATGTATTACATTTATACTTTTAAAGGTACACAGAGTATTATTCTTATTTACCAATATTTCATTTTTAAAGTTCTCATCATGTATTAGAAGAAAGATAAAATCATTTCTTTATCATTTCATTCTTTTTCTCCCCAGATTCAGTCTTAAAGCATGTGTTCTCTACTCTGGTCTTGCAGGTAAACAAAAATATTCTATTAACAGAGGGGTTTTTGTCCAGGAATGATATTGTCCCCATACCCTCACCCCAGGGACATCTGGCAATATCCAGAAACATTTTTATGTTTTACAACTTGGAGGAGTGAGGGTAGAGGGGGAGTAATTGTGCTTCTGGCTTCCAAGGGACAGAAGTCAGGGATGCTGTGAAACACCCTACAATATACACCCCAAAAGAATTATCTGACACAAAATGTCAATACTGTCAAGGTTGAGAAACCCTGGCATAAATGTGCTGGGATGGAAATATCCCCAAAGAAGTCGTTAGTATAACTGAGTATATGCTTACCTATATCATACATAAAAAATTTATTTATTACATTACAGTTTAATGTGAAAGAAGCTACAGAAAAATAGTTCAATGCCATTTATGCAAATGTCCAATCAAAGCCATATTTTTGTATGCATGTGCATATGTATATGCAAAGAAAAAGACCTGGAAGATGCCCATCAAACTGCTGGCAGTGTACATATCTAGAGAAAGGGAAGGGCTGAGTAAATAGAACAGTGAAAGGGAATCTATATTTTTTCCTCTATATGCTTTGTATTTTAAAAATTTTAATAAGAATGTATTCTTATTGCTTGGGCATATTTTAAAGAGTAAAAATTAAACTATTTTCTAACAATAAATGGCTACGTGGCTGTACTGTGAAGGATAAATTGGAATGGCAAAGGAAGCCTGAAGAAAGAAGACCAGTTAGAAGATACCTATAATAGGCCAGGTGAGAAATGGTAAGGGCCCAAGCTAATACTGTAGCAGTGGGTATAGAAAGGAAGAGTGAGGTTTAAAAGGTAAAACTGCCAGAACCTAGTATGTCAATAGGACCTACAGGCTGAGGGAGAATAGGGATTTAAAGGTAACTCCTAGGTTTCTGGCTTGAGGGAGTAAATGGTTGGAGGAATAATTTTATTGAATGATGTGCTCGGTTTTTAATATCTTGAGTTTGAAGAACCTATGTGTCATGGTCAAGTTCATGTGTCAACTTGGCCAGATGGTGGTACCCAGTTGGATTGGGCAAATGCTGGCCTGGCTGTTGCTATGAGGACATTTCATGGACTTAAATCATGATCACACTGGCTACATCCACAGCTAATTACATTTGTAATCAGCTAAGAGGTGTGTCTTCTGCAATGAGTAACACTTAATCTAATCACTGGGAGGCTTTTAAGGAGGATTCAGAAGAGATAGTCACTCTTTCTGCTTCAGCCAGTGAGCCTTTCCTGTGGAGTTTGTCCAGACCCTTCATCGGAGTTACTAGTTTCACAGCCTGTCCTATGGATTTTGAACTCTTCCATTCCCACGGCTGTCCAGTCAACCTCTTCTGAGAGTTTGTTGAGGACCTTCATTGTAGTTGCCAGCTTATGGCCTGCCCTACAGACCTTGGACTCTACATTCCCATGGTTATGTGAGACACTTTTATAAATTTTATATCTACAGATATCTCCTGCTGATTCTGTTTCTCTAGAAAACCTTAGCTAATATACTATGCAATAACAAAGTTGAGATAATCTGCAGGTAGTTGGCAGGCTGAAAGAAGAAACACCTGGCCTAAAGACAGATTTCAAAGTCATCATCACAATAGGTAGTAGCTAAAGCCATGGCAATAAAATCATCCAGAGAACTGTTGTTAAACAATGGGAGAAAATAGGACAGAGCCTAAGGAACACTAATAAGAAAGAAACCCAGAAAAAAGAAAAGACTCACAGAGTGGCCAGAATTTTAGGATTTATAAGATGGCAAGCAGGAAAAGTTTCAAGAAGAATCAAGTAGTAAATAGTGTCAAATGTGGCAGAGAAGTACAGTAACATAAAAAATGAAAAGTTTCTATTATTTTATTAACAGGGAAAACACTGATAACCTTCATAAGAACAGTTTAAGAGGGATGGTGGAGCAGAAGTCAGATTACAGCAAAATGAGAAATCAAGGGAACATAAAATTGACATAGAAACATGGACTATTCTTTCAAGAAATTGGCTTTCATCACGTAAATATTTATTTACAGTATAAGTGTAATCATGCCAAAAAGCAGAAGAGTCAAGAAGGAATTGTATATGTTCAAGGAACTGTATATGCATCTAAAAAGAGACAACTCTTTCTTTGAGGTAATAGGAATAGGTAGGAATGGCCCCCCAAAATAAATAAATAAATAGTAGAGGCAGTTACTGCATGATGACTTCTATTTTCTTTATGAAATTAAGTGCTGAGAGTATCGGAGTACAACAAGAAGTTTAAGGAATGTTTAAGGTATAGAACAGCCAGTGTGGGGGATGGGAAAAGGTGTCAGCAAGGGCGAGTTAGAAAAATACTAACCAATCCTGGGCGATCTAGCTGTGATTAGAAACCATAAGTATGAAAGTGGTATAAATCCACTTTATTAAAGTGTTTCTCCAATAAGGCTGGATTATCTGGGAGCCTAAAAGGAAAAGGGACTGATTGAGGTTAAGGATTTTCAGGGCTGGTATGGTAGAAGGACAAGAAAAGGAGGTTTAGACCACCCAAGCTGCATCATCAGGTTATACCCCTTTTCAGTGCTGTTAGTGCCTAGGAATTCTCTATTGCTAATTATGTTGCTTCATAATTACCTGCATTATGTGTCAATTTCTTTGCTTTAGACAGCATGAAATTTGACAGGTGTTTTGTTTACAGCTTTATCTTTGATCTTTAGTACCTAAACAATGCAAAACACCTAACAGGTACTCAGTAAATGTGTGATTGCTTGACACATTCATTCAAAATATACTTAGCTAAGAGACTCTCAGGTACCAGGCCAAACACTATTCATACAATGGAAAACAAAACAGGTACAGTGCTTCACTTCATGAATTTTACAGAAGAATGAGAAATCTCCAGACAAAAAGAAAACATGTAAATATATAAATAATTAAAAATTGTGATGTGTAGTGAAAAGGAAACAAATAAATGCAGAGATAGAAAAAATTAGAAGAAGGGAGACCTATTTTTAGTCAGGCAGTCTTTTCTAAGGAGAGATTTAAACTGAAACATGAAAGAGGAGAAGGCACTGGCTCCACAAAGAAAAAAGGGAAGAATACTGAGGAAAGAGCAAACAACATTTGCAAGGGCCCTGAGGTAGGAAAGAGCCTGGCATGATTCAGCATAAACAAACGACAATGTAAAATAAAACAGAATAGCATACTCTTAGACAACATTATACATCCAAACTAAAAGTCACAAAAGAGCTGCAGAATAGTCCTGAAAACCTCAGCCCAAATCCAACTTTCTGCCTCTTGGCCTTCTGTTCATTCTGCTCTCTTAAAGAGGTCAAGAGGTAGTGTGGCACACAATCTAACTCAACCTTCCTGGATAGCTCATATAAACAACGCAAACACATGGAGCCTATAGGAACAAGTATGGGAACAAGGGCTTGTAATTCTGCATAGCTTGATGAAATATCTGGATACATTACAGAGTATGTTGGGCAGATAATTAAAAAGTATTAGTAAAGTCCCTCAAGGGGCTAGAGAAAAAATACAGAACTATTAAACATTCCCACCTGAGAAACCCCTGATACTCTCTCAAACATTAGGGACTCCCAAGTTAAAAGGCCAAGCCCTTGATCTTGAGGCTTGCTCTTATGAAACTTATTTCTGTAGTGGAGAAGCTAAACCTATGTATTGCTATAACTAAGAGTTACTTTCAGAAAACCTCTCTTGTTGCTCTAAGCCCAACTCTGCAAGAAAAAATCATTACCTTCCCCACTATGTGGGACATCACACCCAGGAGTGAAAATCTACCTGGTAACATAGAATATGATTGCCAGGAATGAACCTGGCCCTGGCACCATGGGATCGACAATGCCTTCCTGACCAAACAGGGGAAAAGAAATGTAACAAAATACGGTATGAGTGCTAAGAAAGTTCAAATAAAGTTGAGAGGCTATTCTGAGGCTACTATTATGCAAGCTTCAGCTAGATATTGATAATTGCCATGGTTTGCCAAACTCCAACCAACACCATTCCTGTTAACCCTAAAGAACAGTAGGGTTCTATCTGAGATTCTACAAAAGTTTCACACACTAAGATTGCTGTCCACAAACCTATAATCTCTAGGTGGTTCCTAGGCCAGATAAGTCTTGAAACTCAGAGAGGCCAGCCTTTCCCAGAATATCAACAAGTTCCATTTCCCTAGCCTATATTATCAACACCCCTTTTCAACATGAAGAAGTTAGAAGGGCATAGCCCAAATATCCCTAAAGATTGGGAGCAAGATCAAAAGAGAAGATGGAGTTATAACAGAGAATTTAGGATTTAACAACTGAGTATGACTGCATACATTTCTTCTAGTCTCTAGTGTCTTAGAGCAGCTAGAAGGAAAAACCTGAAATTGTGAACTGTAACCCATACCAAACTTTGAAATCTGTTCTATAACTACTTGCTAAAATGTATCTGGAAATTTACTGTTTTATTGTGTATGTTATTTTACACAATAAAAAATGTTAAAAAAAGAAAAGAAAAAAAGAGGCCAAGAGGAAATTTCTCTTTATCTCTTTCATATATCCTAACCATGTTAGTTGTCCGAAGCCTTTGTTTTCAAAATAACATACAACTATAAAATAGAAATTATCCATAGTGGTGAAGTTCTAGAAATAAGTCAGAATTCAATTCAAGCCATGGAAAAATCTTAGTAGTATCGTTACCCTGGCCTTTTCTTGAAGAACTATAGATCTTAACGCAATACCCCCAAAACTTCATCAGTATGACTCTAACAAGCTCTAGTCCAACTCTAAATAGTTTATTACTCAGTGATCCTGTCTTATGCTCTACAGCAATCTGATGGGAGACCTAGTCCTAGACATGGGGTGGAAGAACCTGGTCTGCCGCTCACATTCAGAAACCACTCCTCTCTTACCCTCTTACAGCATAAAAGGCAACAGCCTATGAATGCACAGAAGTTTCATAAACCAATTTCAAATAAGGCAACAAGGAAAAAAATCTACATATTCAAATATATGGATACTTTATTTAAATATGCTTATGGTTAAGCTAACTAAGATATTCATTGATGGTGGTTTTAAGTATATTGTTTGTTTTCGTAAATAAAATAAATAAATAAATAAATTCCTCTCTTTGGGGGAAAAAAAGGCAATAGCCACCATAAATTTATCTTTTACAAAACATACATATAAAATATTGTTTTTCTAAGGGGAAGCAAACGCTCTCAAAAATACTCTAGATTTCAGTGAGAGTTCCAAGATAATCTTAGGTCAGGGTAAGTTTTGCATATTATGAAAAAAAACAGGAATCTGCTTTTTGCTCAGCTTTATCACTCACAATTGGGTAGCTGCCTATAATCCTGCCTAAACTCTACCACTCATACTCTATGGTCTGCTGTATCTGTCTTCTACTGGAAGTCTCTCTCTGGTGCCCAGGTGGAAGATGCTGATGGCCATCCAGAAGCAAATCCTCTATCTTTCAGCTGTTATAACAGATGGTTGCTGCCTGAAGTGTAAGCTTTAAAAGACAAAAAAGTAGCACTCTTCAAATTATACGAGCAAGGTAGTGCTAGCCCTGGGGTGATATGAATAGGTTAAAATAGTCTGATACATTACTGTATAAAGTAGACATTATACTTCTTGCCAATATTATAGATACTAACTTTACCCATGAAGCAATCCTAAGTTTCTTCCTCTATAAAACAGGGATAAAAAGAGTAGCTGTATCTCAGGACTGCTGTGAATACTAAATGAGATAATGCATATAAGGTGCTAGAACAATTTTGGCTATGAAAAACTTATTAATAATAATA
Source organism: Myrmecophaga tridactyla (assembly GCA_004026745.1). Taxonomy (NCBI): domain Eukaryota; kingdom Metazoa; phylum Chordata; class Mammalia; order Pilosa; family Myrmecophagidae; genus Myrmecophaga; species Myrmecophaga tridactyla. Next base: position 45,442 of record PVIY010016619.1, read on the forward strand.
TTAATTACACTACTGATGTTAAGAGATAAAACTATCATCATTTCCATTAGTAGCATGGCTCTGCAAGTCTACCTCAAACTAAGCAATTTACTTTCTGCTGCTTACACTCTAATATTTTCTGCTGTATTTGCTCTCTGGCAGAACCCAGATCCTGGATTTCATGTAAAAAAAACTCATGATGGTCTGGAAATAACTCTTTTCTCCATTTCTCATCTGCCATATCGCCTCAGGCCTGCCCACAGATATTGTGCTAAAAGACAACATAAGCTTTGAACATAAACCGTCCAAGCAGGAGCAATATGCCTGCGGCAATAGTAAATAAAGGCTTCAGTGAAGAGGTATGAAGTAGTTTCAATAAGTCAGAATTGTAAAAGTCACAGAACAAGAGGGCATTATACTCTTTGCTCATTATTATTGACCTTAACACTAAACGTCTGAAACAGTTACTACATTGCTCTGTCAACCTCGAGTCAAATTCAAACAATGTACTCTCTGCTACATATTTCTCACAATATTCTGCTCTACTTATTCTCAGGGAGAAACCAGGTCTTGAATATTGGGTGAAACATACTGATGACACTCCAGAAATATCTCCTCTCTCAATTTCCCATTTCTCAAAAGATGAGGGCTGCTTGATATACTTTTTCAAAAACAGCAAGAATTGTCTAAGTAGACAATCTAATTGTCTAAGTAGAAATGCTGAACTAGTGATAATATGAAGGTATCACTACTGACAATCCAAGTAATGATACTAGGTGAAGATGATATAGAACAGTAAGAGGTATGTATGTACTTAACATAAACATTTCCAAATATATATCAAAGTAGAAAAAGAATTATATAATGAATCCTAAGATACTCATCACCTAGCTCCAACAATCAGCATTATTTTACTTTTCCATTTATATCTTCTCCTACTTTTTCCCCTCGAGTATTATAAAAAAAACAAATCTGAAATGATTCTGGCACATTTTGGAAATAACTAAAGACATGCTCTTATCCCAACTCTGGAGGCCTTAATTCTATGTATCTTATATAGAACTAGCTTGACAAATTCAATCCCAAATCTTAAGTAATTTACTCTCTTGTCACTTCTTTCACTGCATTCTGCTCTGCCCGTTCTCTAGAGTAGGCTTGGTCCTGGATTTTAGGTGTAACATACTGACAACACTCAAGAGGCAAGTCCTCTCTCACTCTCTCTCCTCTCATGAAATATGAGGGTTGCTTGGGAAATATGTCCAAAAAGAATGACAAAAACACAAAACAAATTTCTAATACCCTAATCATACTATTATAAGCTTCATGAGAAGCCCAGGGAAACGATATGAGATGACTTTATTCTGATACATGGTGATATAGATAAGGATGTTATATTCTTAGCCCAACTCTATATATCTTACTTCTAAATCCCAGACTATGTACAGAACAGTCTGACAAGCTCTAGCCCAACATAAGTAATTTGGTCTCCCTCATTTCCTCCAACAGCATTTTGCTCTACCTGTTCTCTAAAGGAGACTTGGTCCTGGATTTTAGGTGTAACATACTGACAATATTCCAGAGGCAACTCCTTTCTCATTCTCTCTCCTCTCATAAAAGATGAGGGTTGATTAAGAAACATGTCCTAAAGGAATGATAAAAACACAAAATAAATTGTCAAATCAGAACAATAAGCTAATCATCACATTTTAGGATTAATGAGAAGCTCAGGGAAATGATACTAAGTGAAGATATTCTGATAAATGTTGACATAAAGGTGTTATATTCTTTGCCCAACTCTGCAGACCATAATTTTTTATTGTGATAAAATACAAATAAAATAAAAATAATTTTAACCATTTTTAAGTGTACAATTCTGTGGCATTAAGTACACTGACAATGTGATGCAGCCTTCACTACTATCTATTTCCAGAATATTTTCATCATCTCAAATAGAACCTCATACCCATTAAGCAATAATTTCCCATTTCCCCTGTTCCCCTGCCCCACCCTGTAAATTATTCCTTGGCTCTTGTCTCTATGAGTTTGCTGAATCTAAGTATTTGATATAAGAGAAATCATATAATAAATGTCCTTTTGCATCTAGCTTATTTTATAAAACATAATGTCTTTAAGGTTCATCCATGCTGAAGCACGTGTTAGCACCCCATTTCTTTTTATAGCTGAATAATATACCACTGTATGTGTTTTGTTTATTCATTCATCAATTGATGGGCACTTGGGTTTCTTCTACCTTTTAAGTACTGTGAAGAATGCTGCTATGGACACTGATGTACAAATAACTGTTCAAATTTCTGTTTTTGGGTCGTGCAAGGGTAGCTTAGTGGTAGAATTCTCGCCCGCCATGCGGGAGACCCGGGATCGATTCCTGGAGCCTGCATATGCCAAAAACAAAACAAAACAAATTCCTGTTTCAATTCTTTGGGATCTACACCCTAGAGTGGAACTGCCAGATCATACGGTAACTCTATGCCAGGCTAAACGGTGCAGAAGCTGTACCATTTTTCATTCCCACCCAATGTATGAAGGTTCCTATTTCTCTGCATCCTCCCCCAATTTTTTCTTTCTTTCTTTTTTTTTTTTTTGTATGCTGTATGGCAGGGATCACATTTCATTCTTTTCCCAGGTGGGTATCTCATTATTACAGCATCATTTGTTGAATTTCTGTTTGGTTGGTTTTTTGCTTGTTTTTGGGAATTGCATGCCACAGGAATCAAACCCAGGACTCCCACTTGGCAGGTGAGAATTCTACTACTGAATTACACTTGCACCCCTATTTTTCATTTTTAACAACAGCCATTCTAGTAGTTGTGAAGTGGTAGATCATTGTGATTTCAATTTGCATTTCTCTAATGGTTAATGATGTTTGGAATCTTTTCATATACTTATCGGCCATCTGTTTACCTTTTTGGAGAAAAGTCTATTCAAGTACTTTGCTCATTTTTAATTGAGTTGATTGCCTTGATCTTGCTGAATTGTAGTTATTTATATATTCTGGATATTAGTTCCTAATGAATTACATGATTAGCTATTTTTCTCCCATTCTGTAGACTGTTCTTTCCCTCTCTTAATGGTTTCATTTGAAGCAATAATATTTTTAATTTTTATGTAGCACATTTATCTATTTTTTTGGTTGCTTATGCTTTTGGTGTCAAATCTAAGAATCTACTGCCTAATAGGAGGTCCTGAAGATACTGCCTTATGTTTTCTTCTAAGAGTTTTGTAATATTAGCTATTTTATTTAGGTGTTCGATCTACTTCAAATTAATTTTTGTACATGGTGTGAGATAGGGATCCAAAAATTCATTTTTTTGCATATAGAAATGAAGTTGTACCAATATCATTTGTTGAAGAAAGCATTCTTTCTATCACTGAATGGACTTAGCACTCATGTCAAAAACCCTCTGGCAAAAAAAAGAAATCATTTGGCATTAGGTGTGTGGGTTTATTTCTAGACTCTCAGTTCTTTTCCATTGCTCTACTTGTCTATCCTTATTCAGTACCACACTGTTTTAAATACTGTTGCTCAAAATAAGATCTGAAGTCAAGAGGTGAAGAGTCCTCCAACTTTGTTCTTTTTTTTCAAGACTATTTTGGCTATTTGTGCTATTTTGGCCCCTTGGCATTCCATATGAATTTGAGGTTTGTCAATTTTATTGATCGTTTCCTTATTTCATTGATTCTGTCTATTCTTTATTTCATTTATCTCCACTCTAATCTCTACTATTTCCTTCCTTCTGGTCACTTTGATTTTAGTTTGCTCTTCTTTTTCTAGCTCCTTAGGTATAAATTTAGGTTACTGATTTTCCTTATATTTAATGTAGGCATTTACAGCTATGATTTCCCTCTGAGTAATGCCATTGCTGCATCCCCTAAGTTTTGGGGTATAGTTTTGTTTTTGTTTTCTTTTAAATTTATTTATTAATTTAAAAAATTAACAAATGAAATAAAAATTAACATAGATAATCAGTAATTCACAATATTATCACTTAGTTGCATATTCATCATTTCTTAGAACATTTGCATCCATTCAGAAAAAGAAATAAAAAGACAAAAGAAAAAGAAATAAAACGAAAACAGAAAAAAAAATTATACCTACCATACCCCTTACCTCTCGCTTTCACTGATCACTAGCATTTCAAACTAAATTTATTTTAACATTTGTTCCCCCTATTATTTATTTTTATTCCATATATTCTACTCTTCTGTTGACAAGGTAGATAAAAGGAGCATCAGACACAAGGTTTTCGCAATCACACAGTCACATTGTGAAAGCTATATCATTATTCAATCATCTTCGAGAAACATGGCTACTGAACACAGCTCTACATTTTCAGGCAGTTCCCTCCAGCCTCTCCTTTACATCTTGAATAACAAGGTGATATCTACTCAATGCGTAAGAATAAAACTCTAGGACAACCTCTCGACTCTGTTTGGAATCTCTCAGCCATTGACACTTAGTCTCGTTTCACTCTTCCCCCTTTTGGTCGAGAAGGTTTTCTCAATCCCTTGATGCTCAGTCTCAGCTCATTCTAGGGTTTTTCTCAATCCCTTGATGCTGAGTCTCAGTTCATTCTAGGATTTCTGTCCCACGTTGCCAGGAAGGTCCACACCCCTGGGAGTCATGTCCCACGTAGACAGGGGTAGGGTGGTGAGTATGCTTGTTGTGTTGGCTGGAGAGAGAGGCCACATCTGAGCAACAAAAGAGGCTCTCTTGGGGGTGACTCTTAGGCCTAAATTTTTTTTTTAATTTGCATATGGGCAGGAGGCACCAGGGATCGAACTCCAGACCTCCAGCACAGCAGGTCGGAGCTCTGCCTGCTGAGCCACAGCAGCCACCCAGGCCTAAATTTTAAGTAGACTTGACCTATCCTTTGTGGGGTTAAGTTTCATATGAACAAACCCCAAGACAGGGGGCTCAGCCCATAGCTTTGGTTGTCCACACTGCTTGTGAGAATATCAAGAATTCAACTTGGAGAAGTTGCATTTCTCCCCGTCCTCACCATTCAAATGTATTTCCAAATACTTTTCCATTCACTGATTGAATCATTCTGGGATTCATCGGGGCATCACTCTGGACAAACCAACAAAATCTCACATCCTACCTGAGATTCCAAGTACTTATGGTGTTCAATCAAACTATCTACATAAGTTATATTAGGAAATGCACTAGTCAAAATACAAATTTTGTAACAAACATTTTTTGCTTTAGTCTCACATATAAGGTGACATTTTAAAATATTAATTGCCATCTATTTTCAGCACCCTGCAATGACATTCCTTTGTTCTTCCTCATGCAAAAACATTTTTAAAATTTGTACATTTAGTTACTGTTATTATATACTCTAGGCATTCCTAGATTATACCATCTCAATCTTTAACATCTATCTTTTTTTCTGATTTCATTTATGTCCCCAGCCCTCTCCCTCTATCATTCTCACATGCAGCTTCATTCAGTGTTTTAACATAACTGTATTACAGTTAGGTAGTATTGTACTGTCCATTTCTGAGTTTTTGTATTCAGTCCTGTTGTACAGTCTGTATCCCTTCAGCTCCAATTACCCAATATCTTACCCTATTTCTATCTCCTGATGGTCTCTGTTACCAACGAAATATTCCAAGTTTATTCACTAATGTCAGTTCATATCAGTGAGACCATACAGTATTTGCCCTTTTGTTTTTGGCTAGTCTCACTCAGCATAATGTTCTCAAGGTCCATCCATGTTGTTACATACTTCATAAGTTTATTCTGTCTTAAAGCTGCATAATATTCCATCGTATGTATATACCACAGTTTGTTTAGCCA